>JAJMBE010000051.1:0-83338 GCA_030565125.1 Candida pseudoviswanathii | reverse complement strand
CCGTTGCTGTCGGTGTCATCAAGTCTGTTGAAAAGTCTGACAAGGCTGGTAAGGTCACCAAGGCTGCTCAAAAGGCTGCTAAGAAATAAGCAACTTGAATATGTTTGGTTAATATCGTTTAGAGTTTTTCATTTGTATTCATTTATTTAGTTTATTTTCTTATTATATTTGAAATATAATATATTATATTTTTAAAAAGGCTGAGTGTAGATGGGCCATCTGCCACGAGTCAAAAGTTAGTCCCTACTGATCCTTCGTGTTAATACGTGCTGCAAGCCGCAAAACTTCTGTTCTTCCGAAGGGAAGATTTTCAGTGTTAAACTTTGTCAACATCGTCAATGAACGATTACGAGATGTGCCAACTCCGGGTAATGTTTACCTTTTCGTAGAACTTGATGATGGCTCTGTCGGATAATTTGTCTGAGTAAAACCTATATCATCGTAACCTTTGTGGGAAGTGCCTTTTGCTCAAGCACTTGTTTGCATAGCACCGCCCGCGGGCTGGTTCCACGGCCTTACGGGTCGCGTCTAAGCGATCACATTCCATATACAATGTTCATGCACCTGTCGCAATCTTATATAATCGCCTTCTGTTGCATGCATCAACCATGTCAGAGCTAAACCACACTAAATTTCGGCAATGCTACGAGGTTCTCCATGTAGAGTGTGTCCCATAGAGAGGATTGGACAACGTACCATGTGTCAATGATTGGATGGCAGATAAGGGAAGATCGCCCCTCAATAGTCAACATCCTTATTCAAATGCGCTCGTGTTTCGAAATAGGAGCAGCTCTTCCGTTGCTCTTGCATTGCTTCGTTCTTGTTCGTATAAATACTGCAAAGTATTCCCTAGGGCCTAAGGCAGCACTAATTTTCGAAACCACCATCCACTGCCTCGATGTATCTATTCGATAGCGACTCCGCTGATTATTCCATTGCTCTTTCCAAGAGAGCCGGCACCACGTGTATAGATGGTGGTATTGTTAGCTTTATTGTCGTTGCCTGCTGTCTTGCTGCTATCTTGATCACCGCCAATAGAAGAAAGCGAAGGGTAGATCAGGAATCCAACGAGGACGGAATGGAACAAATGAGACGTGCATCTCAGTTCACAACCACCTGGGTTCCAAGTCCCTCCATGGGTGTGCAATCCAATCAAACCGAATTCCCAACTGATTACGTTCCCCCTATAGTGCTTTTGTGGACGAAAAAATTGATCTGGGGTATTACGATGCTGAAGGTAAATGCCACAGTGTTGACAGTATCCCGTTGCCATGTCCTCCTGAAAAGGCGCAAATTCGCCAGAGCGTTTAGCTTTTTAGTCCCATGGTTTTTTAGAGCTGGACCTGATCAGGAATTAGAGTTATAGTTCTGTATAAATGAGTGTTACGTGCTGACTGTGATTACGTAATCAAATCTTGCCGCAAGCGATTTACGACTTTCCCATGGTGCAGGAAAAGTAACTCCAAGCAAAATTGTCCATGACTTTATTGAAATCTTGGCTGTGGGAACCCACTCAATATAAAAAGGACTCCAATTCCCACCCAAGCCCAGAATTCGGTTCATCTGTGTAACCCCCCATCAATCCAAACTCACATGTTCTTATTCCACCAAAACCAAGATATAATCGACCATTCGTTATCCAAGAGGCTGTTGTCTGGAAGACAGATCGGTGCAATAGTTGGGATCGTCATTTTCGGTGTTTTATGGATCATCGCGGTGGCATTCATATTCCTGAGGCGAAGAAGGCAACCCCCACGTATGCAATACCAAGAGACGACTATTAGGTATGGTATGCCCCAGCAGCAAGAAGGCTATGCTCCGCCTCCACCTCGTCCAAACATGTCTGGCAACGCACAAAATAACGCGGCTGCCGCTCCTGCTGGTCAGACAAACCGCACGGAGATCCCTGACGATTTCGTCCCGCCGTACAGTGAAACTGTGGATGAGTCCAAGGACATGGGCTACTACGACGCAGAAGGTAAATTTCACAGCATTGACTACAGCAAACCGCCATTGCCTCCATCGACGGCTCATACAAGATAGCTAGATCTAATAATAGATACTTTCTAATACACATTCTAATAGCTGTATGACTCGTAGTATATCTCCATGTTTCGGGTTTGTCGAAGACCGCCTGACAACGGCTGCATGTAATTATATAAACGGTATTCACTGGTTATGAGTTTCCCAAACCCTGAAATTACATTGGATTTGTAGTCGATGGTAATTCGGGGACACAAGGCGGTCGTTACATCGTCAACTATAAATGAAGCACTTGATCCACCGGGGTATTTTGTGGAAACAAGTTTTTGCAGGGGTCCAGAGTAATTAAGCTATCATGTTTTTGTTAGACCAGAACAAGATCAACGCCAGTTTATCCAAAAGAGATGTGCACTCTCTGCTGAAGCCCATAGCAGTATCAGTAGCATTCATTGTCGTTATGATGATCGTGGTCGCTGTCACTGTTGCCAAAAGAAGGAAGAAAGCCGGTGAAAGAATCGAACAAGACAGTGCTCATAACACTATGGGTCTTGTCGGGGTTGATGAAGATCCACCAACTCCAATAGATGAGCTACAACAAAGTGCTACACCTACGACCGCCCCACATCCAGTGACACCAGACGCCCTTTATAAGTTTGTGCCTCCGTATAGCAAAACAGCACAAGGGTCTAATGACCGGGGTTACTTCGATCCCGAGGGTAAGTTCCATGCAATTGGCAGCTTCAACCTCCCATCTGCGCCCTCCACCTGTTCACACTCCATAGTCGGCCATACAAGAATGCATGATCATATGTCTAGATGAAAACCATTGTGGAGCGTAGAGTTCTCGTAGATAAGAAGTTAAGTTCATGGTTGTAGATTTGTCTTGGCTTTCAAGGGATATTACGTAATCTTTGTTCCCTCTCCTCCCTTCTACAAAAGCAATGAAATCCCACATATAAACCTTAACAGAAGCTTCAACTCTAAAAAAAATACAGGGAACTAACCACCTCTTTTTTGACACCTGTCAGGTATTACATTTCAACGGTCGGTGATTATCCAACTACTAGAGATTTTTTTGTTTCGTACATTCCGATCCATACAGAAGAAGCAACGCAACACACAATGTTCTTATTCCAAGTCAACGGCGAGGCGGTAGAACAAGTCTTATCTAAAAGAGACGGTGTTATCGCAGGAGCAATAGGGTTCCCCATAGCTATCTTTGTTATTGGGGTGATTGTGGTGTTACTGATCGCCATAAAGAGGCGTGGGCAAAAGAACTTTGAACAAGAACGACGACGCATGAGAACCTCCATTCCGGTAACATATCCCAGAAGTCAATTCCCACAGCCAATCGATAGACATAGACACAGCCTGGCAGGCACGCGGGTGACCACAAGTATGGTGCAACCGAATCAAAGTGAACACCCTGACGACTTCGTCCCGCCGTATACGGCTAGTGCTAATGAGAACGATATGGGGTACTATGATTCAGAAGGCAAGTTCCACACGATCGACTATATAAAACCACCAGCACTGCCACCAGCAGTTTACATTAGATGAGGGTTTTTATTTTTTTCTACTTCTTCTTCCTTGATGGCTTATTTAATAAACGCTTTAATAATGTACTTGTAAGTAAACTTTGTAGGGCACCACGGGACGGATCGACTGGAATTCCTCAAGAGTTGCTATTTTTGTACACACTTTTTGCTCACAGATAGAAAATAAAGCAACATAATACATCCAACTCTTTCTTCAACCATGTACCTCTTCAACAAAGACAACTACGTCGAACTTCACAAAAGAGATGCCAGCTTCGGGATCGGTACGGCTCTTATACTCGTTGGTTTCATAATTGCTGGGCTCCTCATCTTCATTACTACGAGAAGAAAACAAAGATCTAAAGTCATAGCCACCCAGCAACAACCGACAACCATTCCACAAACATCTCAGGTCCTAGGCAGGATGGCAGGTCCATCAACCAGCGAGGTCCAGGCACCGCCCATGGTGCATGTCGCTAACAGCACTGAGATTCCCGATGACTTTGTTCCCCCATACAGTGCCACGGCTGACCACAAAAATGACTTGGGTTACTATGACCAAGAAGGCAAGTTTCATCCCAGCGTGGCCGTCACGCGAGTTTTGACTCCTCCTCCAATGATTTATACCAGGTAATGAAGACACAAAAGAGCGACAAGTCACATGATTAGTGTTTACGACAAAGTTGTGATTATGTAAGCGCGCTGGTTTTAGGTCTCGGCATGTTGTGCGGAACTTCATGTAGCGAATTACGTCTGCCTTCTGTCAATATAAGTATACAGGGTTCTTCGTAGAAATGAATTTATTTGCTTTATTGTTGTTTTTTGAAAGATGACACTTACTCGAGATGTATCTCTATCAACATGCTCTTGAGAAACCCCAGTATGTTCATTTGGTCAAACGCAGGAGATCTACGATTTCCCGTGGTGTTGTGCTTGGTATTATCATTGGTGCCGCTACCTTTATTTTTCCTACCATTTGGGTGATGTTGAAGTGGTCAGGGATACGAAGATATTTCTCGACCAAAACACCAAGATTATCACGAGAAGAACTTCAAATGCAGGAACAGGAAACGCCAAGACGGCGACAGGAACGATTTCAGAATTTACAACGGCGAGTGGATGAGCAGCTTCGAATACCAGACGAACGGGAACGACAATGGCGAGAACGGCGAAGCCAGCGACAACTACAAAGAGAGCAACAACGACAACGTGAGGAACGGCTAGCACAACGGGAATACGCGGGGAGACAACGAAATTTTCAGAATCGTTTAGGGCGTCTTCACGGTACAGGAAACTCGCCACAGGCACCATCCCCAGCAAGACCCCTGGAGAACTCGGTAGCGAATCACAATGTAATTGCCCAACCGCCAGCAGATTAATCGGAGTATACTAACGACCATGTTCCTCCGTATAGTGTTGAGGCTACAGAGAATGATTTGGGGTACTATGATGCGGAAGGAATCTTCCACGAAGCTGATCCGTCCAAGCGACTTACGCCGCCGCCTAGTGTACATATTAGATAAGGTCTATATAGACGCAAGTATAAACTTTAGACGTTTTTCAATTGATGTTTCTGTGCCATGCGTGGGTCCAACTCTTGGTTGCATGATTGTCGCGGCTGTTGGTTTGGAAGGCAATTGGCAAACGACGGATCTGGGTCTAATGCAAGAAAACTGAAAAGACAACACGGATACCAGATGACTAAGGTATCTGCCATTGTGACTCGGTCACAGCTTATCTGATCGATGACGTCTGCCTGTGGTTTGGTCATAGTGTAAATCTACAGACGTGAGCGGATAAAGCCGCGCATATTTTATACGAGATTTGGGCTCAGCCCACATGTTGTAAACTACGAGATTACCGATTACGTAAGCACTTTGGGGATAAGAGAATTATTTGATGACCTGGATGTACTACTGTTGTATGTAGGGGAGGTGGTTAGACGAACGTACCCATGGTCAGTTAGGACTGTCGGGAATATAAGAACGTGGATTGTCTTCGATGAAGCTATCCTAATGTGACTATATCTTCTCTAAAGCATTAACCTACCCTAGCCAACACCCAATGTATCTCCGCCCACAAACAACCGATGAAGGAACCAAACTAGTTCACCTTGCTAAGAGAAGTAGTGGAGGAATAACAACCGCTGTTGTCGTTAGTATCCTTTTTTTTGTTTTTATAGTAGGCATATTCCTACTGACAGGTTCCAAATCATCCAGCAAGACACAGACACCGACAAATGTTCAAGCCACTAGCCGTCATGCAACAGCGCAAGCGCAACCACCAACACAACCGTCTGCAAATTTACCCGCCCAAGTACGTGATGCCAATGCTGATACCCCAGTATCTTTGGATCCCCGGGAGGAAACCCCAGCTGCGCCTACGAATCAATCGGAATATCCTGATGATCTCGTTCCCCCATACAGTGCCAAAACTAACGAGAACGATATGGGCTATTTCGATGCAGAGGGGGTTTTCCACGCTAATGAATCCATGGAATCCCCACCACCACCAGCCCATGTGAGACATTCGGAGAGAAGTTCAGTTGGGACCACTAGTCCTCCAGCTTTGCTCAGGAATGACACTCGCCGAGTCACTCCATTAATGATGCGCACTTTACGTTACTGATATATGATTATGATTTACGTAGTAGAATAGATGAATAGATATGTTCTTATAATTTGAAGGAACGTCAAGATGATGATTAGTATTGGTTTTACAAGAAGTTTGTCAAATCAGCTTTCTATTCTTTTCCTCAGGGAACACGGCTGAAGCACTTCGTGGATGGACCAAGTGATAGCCACGAAACCATAAAGGTAATAGCTTTGAAACATTGCATTTTGTTACTCAATTACTATTATTTCCAGTGGGGTATGAGTAAAGGTGTAGTTGCCAAGGTACGGCTGTTTTCAACAAGCACGCACGGCTGACGACAAACACATCTTCTGGAACCACGCTGGCTGAGGTGTAGATCAGGGCACATCGGTACATAGAGCCACCTGCTATTCATGCTAGATTTCATGGTGAGACAATGAGGCGCCCCGTTATCCTGATTACGAGATCTGATGATGTAAGCACTATAGATAGAACAATATTATAATTTCATGACCCAACCGCAGCAGTGTGTTTAAGGGAGGGGTTAGGTTGGCATAGGGTTCACTCACACAGTGATTCCAGGGTATATAGAGGCAGTGTCTTCTCTTTATAAAATTATCACACTGTGATTGTTCCTTCTTCTTTTGTGTGTTTCCTCTTCACCAACACTCAATGTATTTGTCTCAACCAATCACCGATGAAGGAACGAAGATAGTTCATTTGGAGAAGAGGAGTCTTGGAGGTATTGCTGCTGGTGTTGTCGTGGTTATAATCATTGTTGTCATCGCTTTGTTGATTCCGCTGAAGAGACGCAAGAAAGCACGTCACAACGTTCAGACCGTAGAAGTTGCTCCACAGCCAGCTCCAGTAATTGTACAGGTTCCAGCACCAGAACCTACTCCAGCGCCGCAACCTGCTGCAAACCAAGGTACGCAGTTGTCAACTGGTAATGCAAATACTACCACCAATCCTGAGCCTCGCCCGGTTATCCCCACCAATCAATCAGAGTACCCTGACGATCTTGTTCCTCCATACACTCCCCGTGCTAATGAGAATGATATGGATCACTTTGATGAGCGAGGCGCTTTCCGTTCCCATGGGATTTACCATGCCCGCAGGGTCTACCATGCACGAGACGTTTACCACACCGAGGAGGTTTTCCATACTCATTATGGACTCGGATCACCACCTGAGGCTGCCCATGTTAGATAGAAAGAGAGACTACCTTCCCCAATCCGCAGGTCGGAGTACTCCCAAGGATGACGCTACTAAGAGATGGTCCTGTACTGGTTATAAATCATGACTTACGTCATAGAATAGATATATGAATACACATAATATTCCTTGCTAAATAAAATAAAGAGAGAGACCCTACTACACAGTCTAAAGAAGTCAAAAACACTAAACATTAATCAACCCCTGGCCCTTGGCTCTCAAGTAGCCAAGTAACTCGTTGTTCTCAAACATTTCCACAATCTCTGAGCTGGTTCCTACTGGCAAGCCACCCAAAAACAAGCGTGGGATGTTTTCTTCGTCACTGCGATTGATGTTCTTCAAATACCTCATGATATTGTTGTAGTTTGGGTGCTTGGACAAGTTGATCACCTTGGGTTCCGGTGTGATGTTCATGTTCATTATGATTGTGTGCACCTTGTCTATTTGATTGTTCAATGAGAGCATGATTATTGGGTTTATGGAAAAAATCTCCTTCAAGTTTTCCTGAACTTTAAGATGCATTTCTGGGTCCTGCTCTAGATCGTCATCGTTTTCTATAAGGGTATTTATGTTTGTTTTGCCTTTGGAAATAGCGCCAGGTTGCAATCCATTAGCCTCGTCATCGTCATCGTCATCAGGGCCCAGGTCTTGGTTAACAAGCATTCCCTCCTGTGTGGCTTTCTGGGTTGCGGGGGAGGCAACTCTAACAGGAGGAGAATACTGCTGGTGCTTTAACTCTGCTTGGACTTCATCGGATAGTGATAATCCAGTACCATCATTGTGGACATCGTCGTAGTTTGAAATTAGCTCCTCTTTCAATATAGAGATCTCCGGGGAGTTCACGCTGGAGCTCGAAGAAAGCAAAATAGATTGATCCAACTGGAAGTTGTTGTTCAATATTGAGCGGTAGTTATAGATGAAGTAAAGCGAACACACCAAGCAAAGGGCAAAAAATGAAAAAGTCAAGGCGTCTGATTTCCCATTGTTGAGTTTTTGTTTGAAATGTTTGTGCTGCTTGTCGTCATCTGTTAGCCCATTTTTCTCGATATCCATATAGAATGATCCAACTCTGCTCTTTCTCTGAGTCATCGCCGCTCTGACGTGGGAAAAGAAGAAGGAAAAGGGTTGTGAAAGTCAAATGGGAAAAAAAAGGAAGGGAGGATTGGTGGGCTTGGTTAAATATGAAAATAAGGGATGAAGATTAATGTAGCACTGGTGTGTATGCAAAGTTAAACCTTTTTTTTGTTCTGGAGAATGAATAACTTATCGGGAATGTGAAAGAGAGAAAAAAACAAAAAACAATAACCCAAGGGAAGATCAATCTGGGCTGGTTGGACAATGTAAGATGGTCCGATGAAAACTAACCACAAAGCAACACTGGCAAGCGAAGAATGAATCAATGTGCAAACAAAAAAAAAATTACTCCCAGAATGTTGCCAGGTTTAAATACTCTTGCTGGGTATTGTACAGACCAGTACGAGTATTATATAATACACCTCAATCTCTCCACTCTCCACTTTCATGAAATATTATTATAGTCACGACACTAAAAAAAAGATTCAATTCTAGATGCCCCCGCCCAATGTATACGAATAGTAACAGTTGGTAGCGCTATTAATTGGGCGGGAGCAGATCCTAACCAAACACAGACCACAAAATTAAATATACTTCTGCATGCTGAATGGGGAATGATAAATTGCAACGTCTTGAAGACTACTCGTTGGTGAATTATAATTCATTGTGCATTAGAGTATTAGTTAGAGCCATTTCTACGTCGTTCGATAACCCCGAGTAACTGTTGGTCGAGTTTTCTTCAAATTTTTGTTCAAATTTTGACAGAAATTGTTTCAGTACTGTTTTCCAAAGAACAACTTCGTGGCTGAATCAAGATCACAACAGCACTCTTCGACCAACCCAAATCTGATCTACAACACAGCCATTATTTCCTCTAGGGCTATCAAATTAAGGTTGTGTTTCACGTTTGTATGAATCTATGAGCCCCTAAACGTCAAGATGATCCCAGGGACCAATGCCACAAATCCATAGGGACCTCAAACAGCACACCACCACGTTGTCCTCTTTGTCTGTCACCCCCATTTATGTGCGCTCGGCTGCATTACCCGTTATACAAAAACAGAATTAGAGATGTTTTTTAACACGCGACACGTTAAAATTCTAAACTGTGCATTTTTCTCTGTCCCCACCATCATCGAAACTGAGAAGAAAAGAGAGAAAAGAAGTATGAAACCAAAACAAACACCAAAACGGCCTGCTTCTTTTTTTTGTTCTTTTAATAGAAATTTAATGCACACAGCTTATTCACACAAAACATAACAATGTTAATATGAGTAAAAGATCAGAGCTAGTGAATTTGGGAGATCCCTTGCCGTTGAGTTATATGCCAGTAAGACGAAGGTCAATTCATAATCCGAATCCGCAACAACAACAACGGCCTCACCAACAACAACAACAACATCGACAACAAATTTCCAACGCACTTCCAATGCACAATACCAGCATCGTCACGCCAGCGTCCACTGCCCCAAAGCTACGACTGTTCATAACCAATAACAAACCATACATGAGGGTGAGCCTCCCCACGAAGGAGCGGGTGAAGAACAAGTTACGGCAGTTGATACACGAAGTGAACGAACTTGAACAAATTGAAGAGCGTCAATTGTTGGAGATTGAAGAGAGGCTCAATGGACTATCGATGCTTTTGAACCAGGAGAACCAAAGACAATTGGAGGTGCTTGAACAGGAGATAAACACAGAGGACGAGTTGTTGACAGAGTTGGAGAACACCAAGTCGAGCCTACAGAGATTGAGAAGGTTGAATAAACAAAACTATAACTTTATAAATAATTGGAAATACTGGATCCTATGGGGACTATTATTGTCAGTTGGATTCTTCCTATTGAGTTCGTTGATTATAGCAGACTTCAAGTACCAGTACTGCTATTATTTTTGTTGAACAAGAGCCGCTTCTTTTATTTATTCATTTGTTTATTTATTTCTTCAACCGTATTATTAATATGTACAAGTATCACTCTCCATTTAATAGACAATTAATCATCATCATCATCATATGTCATAATCATTCTCTGGCGGTGGAGCGGCATCACTGTTCAAGTACATATCAATGGCCAAACTGAACGCAGCAAACCCAGCACACCCCATGAATGCAGCATGTGGACCAGCCTTGATAGCCAATCCAGCCCCGGTTATACAGCCCGCACTGACACCGTTGTAAATATCATGCTTGGCTCTCAAACTCTCAATAGTACACTCGACACCCAGGTACACCATACCAATGTACCCAAAGTTCTTCGCACTCGAGTACGATCTCTTAGCCATGTCTGTGAATTGCAACTTCATCTGCTGCTTGAAAGGGAGCTCGGAAATGCTCTTGACGGAAGCAGTCCCTATAGGAGCATCGTACGCCATAGATGCCATGAATAACCCAAAGAACGCACCTAACCCAAACCCAGACACAGCCGACATTATGGTCTTGCCGGGGCATGACTGCATGAACGCAATCATCTGTCGCGCACCTTCTTCGGCCTGTTCCTGCTGGGTCATCTCTTGGATGGACTTCTTTGGAGGCTGTGGACCAGTATATACTCCCCATAAACTCATGATGATATTATGTGTGTGTGATGAGGTGTGTTATGGTGATGGTGGTCGATGGCGGTCTATCAGTAGCTCCCTTTTAGGCACATAGAAAATTTTTTCGTTTCGTTCTCTCATGCTCTGTGATTTTGGGTCTCGCTTTTTTTTTCCCTTCTCTCTGCGTTTGTGTGACTTTGGCATCAAGATTGGTTGCAAGAATTGTCAAAGCCGACCTAGGGGAAAGAAACAAAGAAACAAATCAGGATAAGAAGTGCACTGTGGTTAGGTAGCTGTCAGTTCTAAAGTGACGTAACTTGTGTTGGAAATCGGTTTCTGTGGCTCACAAATGGAGGAAGGGGTGGATGGTTGCCGTAGGTGTTGCTGCCTGACCCCATACTACACAAATGGCTGCATGTAGGAGAACAGAGTGGCAGCCCACAGCGAACCTCTGACATCCATGGTAGAGACATGAAACGGAGAGGAAACAGAACTGGTTACGTAGGGGCAACCACCGGACGAAAACGTTCGCCGTGAAATTATGGAACAACTGAAATCACGATTACCCCATAATTCGCTTCATTTCCTGAGTCTCTGTCTCTCTCCTGGTTGACAGCCTTCCGCAGTTCATCGTAACATTTCGGAGACATCATTCCACAGACACCACTTCCCGAATACACCCATGGAATGTGTAAACACAGGGACTGAAGTCTCATGATCTTTGAGCACCAGTTCAACCCAATGAATAATATTCATTGGTGAATAACGGGGGGGGGAACAAAGAAAAAGAAAAGTGGTGTTACTTACCCACAATTACGTTCTTCTCCACATGGGACGTTTGCATAATTTTTTTGGGGGGTCACATTACTATTGGTGGCACCTTAGCTCTCTCACTCACTCCCCCTGATCACCTTACAGAAGAAAAATTACCGCACAAGATGTATGCCTCTCGCACACCCACACACACACTGGTGCGCGCACGCCACGCAATTGGTGGTTTCTCCCTTCTTCTTACTCCAGGTTCTTTCTGGAGATGTTACGATATGGGAGTCAAAAAATTTCGAATTTTTCAACGGCTTAAGTCATCATGCAAAAAGAGCCTTAACGTCTAAGACCAAAAAAGAAACGAAGGAAGAAAGTTATCGATGGACGGTGTGTGTTGGAGTTAAAATTAGTGGAGAGACTTTTTTTGGTCATAGAATTTTAAGAATTCTGGATTAGGGCACATCACACGACTTGATATTTTTTCCGGCCCTCTCTTCCTTCTTTGTTTATCTCGTTCTCCTCCCCCCTAGCAATTTATGATGCAACGACAGCCAGTAGCATAGGAGAAAGCATACAGAAAAAAAACCCGAACAGCAAGTGTTGTACGACTGGCGGAGATCTCCTCCTTTCCTAAAATAAATCCCCAAAAGTATAAATACTGCTACAAATTTCCCTTCGAGTTTTCCCACCATTTTCCCTCTTCTTTTCCTTCTTTTCTTATCACACTACCAATCTTACACAGATTACTCACAGGTATATCAATTCAACAGCTGCTTATTCGTTTGGTGTACTCACATTAACTGCGTTTCCCTTTTTTTGCAACCACTTTTTTTGCACAACACACAAATCATATTATCCACGTTGGATTACACATTCATATAACTAGAACTACAACCTTTTAAAAACACACACGATCATGGCGGGAAAGAAAAAGTCTAAATCAGAATCCTTACCATTAGATTTAGACAATATTAAACCATTAGAAAAATTACAGCCGGTCCCAAAAGCCAGATCCTCCTCCATCACCTCGATCGAGTCTGCTGACGAGCCAGGCACCATGAAACAAGTCTTGTTGCCACCTACCATTAGAGAGTTTGACGAGTTGGAGCAGTTTGAGGCTTTTGTCAGGGACGAAACTTGGGACAACGAGTTTGACTACTTCCACGGTAGATTGCACTACTATCCACCATTTGTCATGAAGGCGTGTCACGACAATGTCGAGAAGATCAAACCTACTGTCAACAAGAACTCGAAAAAGTTTAGACGTGATTTGCAACATCACATTCAGAAACATTTGATCAAGGATTTGGAAAAGTGTTGTGGATACGAGTTGAACTTTGGTAAAGGCGAAGTTGTCGAGACCGACAGCAAAGTCACTTGGAAGTTCAAGGATGAAACCGATCATGGTTTTAGCAAGGAAGAAGAGGATATGTACGACAGGCACTGGAGATTAGAGTTGGATGTGTCTTGTACTAACGACTCTGCTATGGTTGACGTTGAGTACAAGTCAATCCCTATGTAAGTAGGCTCTTCTTTCTTTCTTTACGTTGCTACTAGCTGTTCCTACTATTTGCTACTAGTCTTTTATGCTATTATGATCTGTTTTATGCTATGTTTCTTTAAGTATCTAAATAATGTTTTTTACGAATTTGATGAGAAAAATGTTGGAAGAAGAATATAAATGATGTTTTTTATTTTGATGATTGGCTTTCTATACTTTATTTCATAGGCTGTGTACATCACTTCGAATATACGTCTTGTGTTCTATGTATATTTATGTTCTGGCTAGACGATCATACTGTGGACTGGTGAAGTCATATGTGTTTCTGTAAATGTCTAATCTATTCAGTAGGAACTCAGCCAACTCCTCCAACTCCAGCATCAACACCGTTGTGGAGATGCCATCCATCGTTGTCGAGCTTATCAAGTTTGGCAACAACACAATCAACCGTGACAAGTGTTCGACACCGTACACCTTACTCTGCAGATTCTCCACATTGATGGTGTCCTCTTTCAAAAAGTTCAAGTACTGCAAATTTTCAAACTTGTATAGCAAGATCAAACTCAAGGACTTGTTGAAATACATCTCCAACCCATTTAGTATCTCAAGTAATTTGGACAACTGATTGCTCGACAACTTCTTTGTTCGGTATGACTTGTAGTCCTGTAGGATCTGGTGGATAGTGTATTTGCTTGGTAAGGATATCAACTTTCTGTCCTTCGAAACGTTCTGCCAGTCCTCAACCAACAACGTTTTCAATTCGTCGGGGATTTTCAACAGCAATGATCGACGTTGTGGTGGTGGCGCCGACGATTTCTTACCATTAGCAGTCTTTTGTTTCTTTGTCAGACTGTTGTTGGCGTTGTTTGCAGCTAGCCTTTTGGATTCACGTTTGGTGCCAGATGGTGTTGCCGTGGTTGTTGCTGTTGCAGTGGCCGAGGTTGTTGCCAATGACGCCGCAGGAGCTTTCTGCTTTCTCGTCAACTGGTCCAACTCCAACTTCTTAAACTTATTCTCGTCGTTGAACTCCATTATTCTATCAATCCCGACCCACTCATCCCATTTGGCGTTCCACCCTTGATAATGCAAGTAGTAGCAGTCTTGGTTCTGCCATTTGGCTCTGTCAAAGCGAGGTTCATTTGCTTCTAATGTTTCCTTCTGCTGATCGTGGTTTATTATGAAGGAATCTCCTTTCTTCTTGAGTTTTAGAATCTTGGCCTCATAGATCAATGGACCATGATAGGCGTAGACTAGTTGGTTTGCCTTGAAGTCCACCATTTTTCTGTAGTTCTCTCTCTCTCTCTCTCTCTCTCCCCTCACTGGTGTGTATAGGTTGTAAAATGTTGGTTGTTAAGACAAGTATGGAAGAAAGAAAGAAAAAAATAGTTTGTTTCGGATAAGCCTAATTGTTGTGGGTTATGTTGTTGTTGTTGTTGTGGTGGATGTGGGAAATTTCTTACTGTCCGTCTTCTCTTGCAGTGAGACAAGTATTCCTGTATCCAGCAACAGACAGAGAGGCAGAGAGAGCAAAAGGGCAAAAAAAAATTAGAGTGTGCAGTGGGTTTGGAGAGTAGCAAACTCATGTTATTTTTTTGCTCACTCATTGTCTTTTTTTTCTCTCTCTGTTTAATCGGCAGAGCACTACACTGCACACTAAATTCTCAAAAACAACATCAACTGGAAGAGTTTTTTCTTTTATCTCCACCACACTATCCAACGTAACAACAAACACGTACCCTCCCAGCAACAAGACCCAGGCAACCACCTACTGAAGGCGTAAGACAGACAAAGCAACAGACTTATTCAACACCCCCCGGTCATATTTTTTTCTAATTTGCAAATGCAATGTCGTCTTCGAATAATAGCATAGTCGGAGTACACTACAAAGTTGGGAAAAAGATAGGAGAAGGCTCCTTTGGTATCATCTTCGAAGGTATCAACATATTAAACAACCAGCAAGTCGCCATCAAGTTCGAGCCAAGGAAGTGTGAGGCACCGCAGTTACGCGATGAATATAGAGCTTATAGAATATTGAACGGCACCAAGGGAATCCCGCAAGCTTATTTCTTTGGCCAGGAAGGGGTACATTCCATTTTAATCATCGATTTGCTAGGACCCTCGTTGGAAGACTTGTTTGATTGGTGCAACAGGAAGTTTTCCATCAAGACGGTGATACAAGTGGCGAAACAGATGATCGAGAGAGTGCAATCTATTCATGAAAACAACTTGATTTATCGTGACATCAAACCTGACAACTTCTTGATTGGCAAACCAGACACCCCTGAAGCCAACATGGTATACATAGTGGATTTTGGCATGGCAAAGCAATATAGAGACCCCAAGACAAAAGTCCACATACCCTACCGTGAAAAGAAGGCGTTGAGCGGGACGGCAAGATACATGTCGATAAACACACATTTAGGAAGGGAGCAGCTGAGACGAGATGACTTAGAGAGTTTAGGGCACGTCTTTATGTACTTCTTGAGGGGGTCGTTGCCGTGGCAGGGTTTGAAGGCGCCCACTAACAAACAAAAATATGAAAAGATTGGTATGAAGAAACAAACAACATCGATCAACGAGTTATGCTATGGATTCCCAATCCAGTTTGCGCAATATTTGACATATGTGCGTAATTTGAAGTTTGACGAAACCCCGGATTACAAATACTTAATAAACCTCATGGATAAAGCACTACTTTCGGTCAGCGTTGAAGAGGACGGACATTTTGACTGGATGGATTTGAACGGAGGTAAAGGATGGGATGCAGCGTTGAACAAAAAGGCTAATTTGCATGGCTATGGTAATCCACATCCGCCTGCTCATTATAGAAAACAGCAACAGCAGCAGCAACAACAACAACTTCAAAACTCACAAAACCAACCATTACTAGGAAGAAATCATTCTAGAAACAATTCAGCATCATCTCCTAGAAACAATAATAGATTCGGTTATCAATCTATACAGCAGCAACAACAAAATCAACAACAACAACCAAACCAACAAGATTCACGAAATATTCCATTTTTAAACAACAATAGTAGGTTTACGCAGCAGCAATATTTACAGAATGGTATGATACCGGTAAGGGACAATGAAGATTTGCATTCGGATACGTCAAGTTTTAATAGAAAGAAGAATAGAAGTTACTTGGCCTGGATTTTTTGCTGTTGTTACTAGCTGTCTATCCACATACACCTTTTAGTTCATTATTCAGTTCGTCATTATCACTTATCATAGTTCATTATTATTATCATCAGCACGTAGTTCACACTTGTATACTATATTCTACATATATTTAAAACTTTCTACAATTAAAAAAACGCCCAAATAAAAAAAAAAGAATATATTTCTTCCAAAATATGTATATATGTAACTAGAATTATAAACTGTAGAATGTCAAGCCCTGCTGTGATCATTCAGTAACACTGTTCATTCTTGACCGGTCACCAACGTTTTTCATGTCAGCTTCCTCAGTCATTGAGGTAACACTCAGCTGTCTCTCGACTCTAATGTTGCCCTGCATCATCTGGTCATCGGGTTTATTCTCTGCCTGTTGGTTCCTTGGTAACCAGTAGTTGTTGTTGCTTGGGCTGCTCGTGTAGCTGTAGAACCTTCCCGTGTTAACCTGGGAAGCACCGCCGTAGTGATGGATGGTCTTGCCGCCGTTGATCTTGGAACCAATCTTGTTGAAAAAGTTGTCGAATAAGTCTGGCATTGCTGTGTGTTGTATAAAAGAAGAATAAAGTTGTAGCCAATAGGAAGAAGGTCAAGAACTACTGAAGGAGAAACTGTCAGCCTTTTATACACGGACAAGAGGGAGTTTTGGAAACAAGGGAGGTTAAGGTTATTACTAAGCTTACATAAAACAAGTGGGGGTAATGTGAAGACACCGGCCAATTACCCCTACCACCACCACCACCGCCACATACATTTTTTGCTGTCTTATCTTAGGGCTTACATAAACAATATCATCCATTGGAGTAGAAAGAAAAGAGGAGAACAATGTATGGCGAAAAGAAACGACACGGAATACTTGAACTTTTCCAAGGGGGGTAACATTATGCAAGATTACTTGTGTCCATGTATGATCAATGTTTCAAACTTTTCGGGAGAGAGAACACACAACCAGGACAACCACGACGAGACACGGCGGGGAATGGCCAGAGGAGAAGGAGATAAAGAAAAAACCCGCTTCTGTTGTTCTTCTTCTCCAACTTTCCTTTTTCATTCTACCTCCTTCTTTGCGTAACCCCCGGGGTAGACGTAAAGCCCATATTGCAGTGACATGCTTAAGTTTATGATCATATGATTAACGAGCCTAGATTTTTTTTTTGACTTGGGTTGGTGTCTAGGTTTTTGCAACCAAGTGAAACCCAAGTCAGACAAAATCGCCATCGAGTCTTCTTTTTGAGTGGAGTGCGCTTTTGTGTAACTTTACGGAAACCTCGTCCATATTAGGAAATTTCCCGTTTACAAATCAATCCTTCACAGCTTTAGGTATACATTAAAACTAAACAAAAGACCAAACTACTTTACAAGAAGTCGTGCTTGAAAGCCTCTTTGGCCTTCTCGGTGATGATGTTACCGTGGCACATGACAATGGTAGTGAAATCCCAAGAGTAGATAGCTTCCAATCCAGCTTTACTTGCGTTGACATCAACCAACTTTCTAAACAAGAACCTCCCGACTTTCGAGTATGGCTGCAAGTATCTCGTTATAAACGACCACCCAGAATGTGGGTTGAATCCTTTCGCATAGCCCAACGCAGGGGAGTACTGCTCTAAAGTGGTTGTACCTTGGACCGTTCCTGGAGCACCCAAATTGAACAACAAGTCAGCTTCAAACAACGTCTTTGCCTTCTTCTCAAACACAACTAGTTCTTGGTTGGCATGCTTAGGCAAGTACACAAACTCGAAATTGTCCACGATTGTATCATCATCAATAAACAGCTTCAACTCTTCCCCCTTGATAATCTTATTGCCCATCGCCTCAGTGAACTTGTAATCAATAGAAACGTTGTCAATTCCTTCCATACCAATGATCTTGCACTCAGGAAACACGTCCTGGTACTTCTGCGCCGCCAAGTTGTGTTCACGGTCCGGGACAATGACGTAGTTGATCTTCAACTCCGACTCCTGCCGAGCACCAGTGAACTTCAAAATGGCGTCGACAACCTGCGGAGTATAGGGCAATGGTGACCACAAGATGATCTTCTCATGGTCCTGGACAGGGTACTTGAGGATCGCCATCCGGGCGCCGAAGTTGAACTTGTCGAGTCGCGTGAACGCACTGGATGCTAAAAGAATGTTGTCGGTGAGCGCCTTGGTTACGATCTTGAAATTTTCTGGATATCCCATTGTTGTAATTGGTTTGGTGAGAGTGAAGAAAGAGATTGGCAAAGTTTTGAGAGCAAAGGAGGGATCTAGGTTCTTTTTATAGGGAGAGAGAGAGAACCAGGGCTTTGTGAGGTTTTTTTTTTACGTGTTGGGATTGCTGTCGATGACCTGGACTATCTCCTTAGATTATCTTTGTGCATTGTTCCACAGCAATACAGAGAGCGGGATAAGAAAGAAACCGTAGAACAATCTGTTTGTTCGGGGCCCGAAGGCGTGGCGTTCTAGCCCTGGGCGCGCGAACAAACGCTAATTGTCAGCGCGTTAATCACTCTTATCAACCACCATCACACGCATGCTGACAAAACAGGCCGGATATAAACAGGGCCAAACGATATTCTAGTTTTATTAATAATGTCGACATTCTAGAACGTTTTTACACAAAGCACTATAAAGATAACATCTGAGGAAGACACCAACACTAAACGATTTCGAAGTCGTACAAGACAAAAGGTTCATAATCCGTGTCAACCAACGAAGCGTATTCGTGCAAGTTGGAATTGTTGGAGTACCCGTCACCACCAAGATATCCAAACTTCTGCACCAATTCTTTCTTGGCTTTGGAGACATTCTTGAGGTTGCTTCCTTCAAACTTGATCAAGTAGTTGTCAAACTCAGGAGGCAAACCGTATCTCAACACGGCTTCAACATAAGTTCTGATGACCTTGATGTGGAACCAACTGGCAACAATGTCCAGGTATGCTGTTTTGCTCAATCTGATTAAATCATTCTTCAACTTCATCTCCGTAGCCTGCGTCAAGTCAAACTCTTTTCTCAAATTGTTCAACACTTCTTCGTTGTAGGTGAAGTCGGTTCTTGGGTGCCATCTGTGTTCTCTGGCGTTGGTTATAAAGTCTTGTTGGTACTTTTTGAACAAAGTAACACCAAACAAGGTGAATTCCTGATCTTTGGCAATCACTTCAGCGGACCTTGGGATAACAAACTGGGTCAAAGTTTCGTAGGTCTTGTAGAAGTCAGAAACCAAATTGTTTGGCACAGCTATCAAGATGGTTGTCAAATGCTCAGAGTCCAAGACAAATTGTTCAGGCTTGACAATCTCATGCAATGACTTAATCGATAAATCACCGTTCTTCTTTCTGTCGGCAGCTAAAAAGTTAGATTTGGCAGCCTGGTAGTTCTGGAAACTAGCTCTAACGTCGTTATCCAAAGTTATAGCTTCGTTGGAAATTATCTTCACTAATTCATGGATTGGTTTATCTAATCTATACTTGGAGCTGTTCCATTGGAAGTTTTGGATATAATCAAAAATGGATCTGGATTGGACGATTCTGGCAGTGTTGCTTTTGCTATCGATAATCGAGTTCAAGATTTCAATGACTTTCGCAACCGAAGAACCCAATTGTTGATCGATCTTGGTCAATTCTTCACTTTCTTGCACCAACGAGTCCAATGTACCGCTTTGGAAATCTGGGATTTTCAAGTTGTATAATGGTTGTTTCCCGTTGTTTAACGATTGTTCCAACCATTCGTGTGCGTTGGTGGATTGGGGTAACGAAAGTATCAAGTAATCAGCAATTGCTTGCGTAGATGACGACGACATGACAGGGGTGGTGGATGATGTAGATAAATAACTAAAAGACCAATCTCGATGATCTAGTTGGTCTCTAGCACGTTTGTTGTGTTGGGCGTGGACTCGTAGCTGACGAAATTTTAAATTGGGCTTGAGTGTCGGGCGCTTTAATTTTATTCTCACTCGTTTTCCCTGGTGGAGCAGGGAAAAAAAGAAGACAGCGTGAGATTGTAGAGATATGCACGACTCAATTTATCAAAGGTCCGTAATGTGTACTGGAAAACGGGGAAGAGGTGGGAAAGATGTACATAGGAGAGGGTGTGGTGTAGAACTGGGCAGGTCCTTGTGGTCCGAATGTCAATGACAACACCTTGTCTCATTTCTGACACAATGAAACCCGTCACAGAAGAAAAAGGGTTTTTCTAACCACACCTCTGTACCGAAAGCCAAACCACAATCCATCGCAACACAGAAAAAAAAATGTAAGAAAAACGAAAAATTTCTATACATTCAAACTATCAAGGGAAGCAGAAGTAGCAACCAGCCAAACCACCGACACACAGCATGAGTAATTCCTTAGAAGTATGTGTTTGTTTATTCTTGTTGACTTAGATAAAACAGGATCACTAACATTTTCTTCTCTAGGAACGTCTAAAAACTCATTCATCTGCATTTGACGGATTATTGTCGTTAATCCCAGCCAAATATTACTACGATGATGCCACACAGGATCAATGGCAACAAAAGAAAAAGAGCAAGCAGGAGATCAAGAGCAATAAACGAGCTAAATTGAACCCAGAAAGCAAACAGAATGCTGATGAGTATTTGAATTCTCATGCTAGTGCCAAAGACGTCATGGATAATAAAGCCAAGAATGCTCATCTGGTGAAGTTGCCTAAGAAGCTCCCAAAACCAATCACTAAAGAAAGTGATGATGATGAGGATGTTGAAATTCCCGACATGGATGTGAGTGGAGATGAAGAGGAGGAAGAGGAGGAAGAGGAGGAAGATGTTAAAAAGAATGGAAACGATGACGATGAGCTTATGAATGACGAAGCCGGATTAATATTCGATGACGACGGTAACGAGGTGGAAGTAACAGGAACGTTTAAGAAACAGGAAATCATTGATAAAAAGAACAAAAAGAAGGTGTTGTCAGAAGATGAAAAACTCAAGAAACAAGAAAACTTGAAGAAGTTGCGTGAAAAGTTGGAGTCCAAGATCAATAACTTGCGAGAAAAGAGAAGAGCCATAGGCACGAAAGCCGCTGGTGCTCCCAAATCTCGTGATCAGATATTAGCCGAGCGCCAAAGAAAGGAAGAGTTGAAGAAACAGCAGAAGAGGAAGCACGATGAACTTGAAGACGGTGATGACTCTGAGGACGATTCGGACTCTGACATAGAATCCGATGTTGAAGAGACGACAAATAAGGACGTGTTGTTTGGTAACATTGTGTTTAATGATGGATCACAGGTTACGTCTGATTTAAGCAAGATTCGTAACTCTGCTGACAAGAAGAAGCAAAAGGGCCCAGCTAACAACGATATCAAAGCCCACTTGAACAAATTAGAGAAAAAGAAACAGAAGTTAGCCTCTATGAGTGCTGAAGATCAAGAAAAACAAAAGGAAAAGGACAAATGGCAAAGAGTGATGGCACAAGCGGAAGGCATAAAAGTCAAGGATGACGAGAAATTGTTAAAGAAAGCCTTGAAGCGCAAAGAGAAGAAGAAGTTAAGAAGTGAGATTGAATGGAGAGAACGTAAACAGGTGGTGAAAGACACTGTTGCAGCTCGTGCAAAGAGAAGAGAAGAAAACTTGAAGGCCAGAAGGGACAACAAGGGCAAGAAACACAAGCCAAGATTGAAGAAGTTCACAGGTACTGTCAACAAAGCCCAGATCAAGAAGAAGAGAGCTGGGTTTGAGGGGAGTGCAAAGGCTAAACCCAAGAAGAAGTAAGTAGATAGATAGATACGGGTGGTGTATACATAGTCATAATTCATAAAAACAAAAATGCTGAAGCAAAATGTGTGGCACGGAGTTATAGAGGAGGTCGCAGAACATTTTCCGCTCGAGTTATCAAGGTTTGTATCCGCAATGTTGCAGTTGCTGTTGCTGCTGTTTCATTTCGCTGGCGCAAGTTGTCTTTTTTTTTCTCTTTCACTGGCGTTCAAAATTTCACTGGATTCGAACCACATTACAAATTTTCTTTTTCCTTGCTTTCCTTGCTTTTCCTTTTCCCCTTCTTCTTTTCCCCCAATTCCAGTGAATTTGCCATTGTCTTATCAACTAAGTCACTTGCACCCTAATTCAATTGTTCAACCATGTCATACCAAGACCAAGCTAAGAGATACTTATCCCAAATCGACAAAGTATGTTGTCCACGTCGACACTAATTACGACGTACCCTTGTCATTCCCCTTTTTTTTTCTTATTTTTTGTTTTGTCGAAGCCTACTAACACATGATTGTAGTCGACCCTGAACTTGTCCATCTTGAACCAATTCGAAGCTAAGACCGGATTGCCAAGATCATACGCTGTTGTTGGTGCCGCCGGTATCTACTTTTTGTTGATTATTCTCAACTTTGGTGGAATTGGCCAATTGTTATCCAACATTGCTGGGTTCGTCATCCCAGGGTACTACTCCCTTGTTGCCTTGAAGACCACCACCACCAAGGATGACACTCAATTGTTGACCTACTGGGTTGTTTTCTCCTTTATCAACGTCATTGAGTTCTGGTCCAAGACTATCTTGTACTACATCCCATTCTACTTCCTTTTGAAGACCATTTTCCTTATCTACTTGTCTGTCTTCGGTGGTGCCAACATCATTTACAACACTGTCATTAGACCACTTTCTGACAAGTACATTACAGTCAACAATGGCTCCCCAATCTCAAGCAAGATCCAAGATACTGCCGAAGGTGTGTCCACTGCTATCCACAACTAAGAGTGAGTGTGGCATCCACTCCCCTTTTTTTTTCTTTATTCAAACTATTTCCTTTTCCTTTGTTAGTTAGTTAATCGTGGTGTTGTGCCTCTGTATTATATATTTAATTTGTGTTTATGATAACCATAAGCAAATATATAAGGTAACTGATATTCTGGATTGGCAAATGCTCTCGTGACAATAAATTTCTGGTCTGGGGCTCATGGGTCGACATACAAGCACTCCACATCTTCCAAACCAGTCAATGCTAGCAACCTCATCCTTTGGTGTTTGGTATAGCCCTTCTTAAAGATGAACTTTTGCAATTTTTCATTCCAATTGACTTTTTTATAGTATGGCGTGACATTGGCGATGGTTGGGTAGATCTTGATCATAACCGTTCTGCCAGGGTTCACAGAGCACGCGTACATAATGGACATGCTCGAGAGCAAGTCAAGTCCAGGGGACAATCTCCCACCAGTCAACAATCCAATGGCCAAGTAAAAACCTGTGTACAAACTCAATGTTAGATCGTACTCCAATGCTAGTTTCTTCAAGACTGACCACGTATATGCTATTTCTCCTGCTACATGCGGATTATCCACCGTTTCATGAATCATAACCACGATGCCCTCGCGATCAATCTCCCTGGTGACGTCTTTGACGTAGAACTCGACCCAGTGTAAGGGCACGCCATGGGTGTCCTTGGCTGGTGATGTGTAGTCATCGGGGATGAGGTATGTCTCAGAATCAGTCAATTGGATGATGACTTGTGTGGAGTTCTTGTTCTTGATGAAGATTTGTTGCAAATGTGGTCGTAAAGTCTCCATGTTGGAGTACACCAAGAATTGTGGGACATCAGGGTCGATCTTCTTGCTCATTGGGTGCTCGAACGAGGACGTTAACAACTCGCCACATGCGAGGGTGACAAGAAGCAGCACCAATATCGCCTTCAGATTCATTGGCAGTAACTATAAGAGATCATTTGTGTATTTTCTACACATGCTGCAACTCTTAAAAAAAAAAGAATCTCACATAAAAAATACCATCATACAGACTCTGTATAGGTTTGGGGGAATCTCTTCACTTGCATCGTGTTTCTGCAGAAATTTCTTGAGAAATTCTTCTCTCTCTATGGCTGGTTCGCCTCTAAAACCCTTGTTTGATCTTTTTGACGATGCCTGGCATTTGGTCTTCCTATTGCCGTTGGTTAACCGGCGTTGCATGATATTCGTCTGCCAGATGCGACTGGTGTGGGACAAAATCACCAAAGCAAGGGAATCGTTGTTTTTTTCTTTTCACATTCGCGTTTCTTGCACTAAACCACATCTACATCATCCGAGGGTTTTAGTGTTGTAAAGTTTAAAACCAAGCCACTGGTGAGTTTCATGAAGTGGCAGTTCAGCCAGCTTATCTTTTGAACATCCCTTTGTTCGGTGAATAGGAGCAGGTAGTGTACTTTTCGCCAGACCCAGGTTTTTTGTCGTGAAGTACACTACTATACCAAATGAATAGAAAGAAAAAAAAGAAACGAGGGTAATTCTCCGTCGGTGATGTCATTGTGTGGGCGCTAGCTGTTGTGTTCACTTCATAACCTATTAAAGAAGTGAAACGTACACGCACACGCACACTCAAGCTACGCGGCTGAGCGAGTGACCACAAGTTGCTTTCTCCCCTTCGTTGCTATTTTCTTTTTAATTAAGGTACACGTTTAAAATAGCACAGCAACAAGAGACCCACTGAATTTCACTTTTTATATTTGGAATAGACATGCGTACGCTTGCTTTGAAATTCACCGTAGGGAACAAGACAGAGGGTGGGAGAGCAAGCAACGATAGGGTGAGGGATTATCCACATGCACATTCAGCGTGTGGCAATGTGCGGGTGTATGCAAGGAGATGTGCTCTGTGCCCTCTGTGTGTGCTTATTTGTCTCTAGGGTTGCTGACTACTTGAATGTGTGTGAATCTCTGTATTGTCTTGTTTCTAGTTGTAATTTTAGCCATCCTAGACTTATCCACAGGGATAGGTCTTCTGATAAATGGCTTCATCCCAATGATAACGCCCCATGTTCAAAGCAACTTTACTGATCATGGGAAAAAGTTATTGCCAAAAGCGATCTTGAATTTAAGTTTGCTGAATATCTTTCGTTGGTTAGAAGGTTTTTTTTCTTTCGTGTTCATACTCCACCACACACACACGGTTGTTCAAACACTAACATAGGACCAAGATAACTTTCTCTAGGAGGTATTATCTTGTCGCTAGTTCCACCTGGCTTGAAGTGGTCACGGTGAAACGACAATAGGGCACGCTCGTTCGAGGCTTGGTTTAGGCACTCACTTTCACACACACTCTCTCTCTGTCTAACACCCGGTCTCTCGGTTTTGTGTAAAATTCCAGCTGTATGACTACTTAAGATTCCAGGTTTAAAAATTCGTTTCCTCTTCCCTGCTTACACAACCACATATAAAATCAAAACAAATTGTCTGCCACCCACATCAACTTTCAAGAGCTGATTTCTTCTTTTCTTTCCTTTCTCTTTAGTTAACCATCACAGCTCCTGCCATCACTTATCCCATTGACTTTCTGTGATAAACTGCCGTGCAACTTAAACTCAATTCCAATTAAAGCTACAGCCCCTCAAGCCACCTACCGCTTTATAACGCCGTTTTTTTTTGTTTTTATTACTTGAGTTGAACTTTTCTTTAACAAATTAGAAGCAATGGCCGACGACCAATCTGCCCAGAGCAGCAACTCCTCGGTGTCCCAGTTTTTATCCACCTTGATCCCTACTTTGGTGATCTCAGTGGTGTTCCTTTTGGCTTTCATCGCCATTTGTGCTAAACAAAAGAGAGTCTATGAACCTCGTGCAATTGTCAAATCCCTCCCCCAAGATTTGAGACCTGAGCCCTCCCCTGGTGGTACTTTGGGCTGGTTGACTGCTTTGTTGCGTAAACCAAGCTCTTTCCTCATCCAGTACGCCTCCACCGACGGTTACTTCTTTTTGAGATTCTTGTTTGAATTCTTCTGCATCTGTGTTTTGGGCGCTATCATCACCTGGCCAATTCTTTTCCCAGTCAACGCCACGAACGGTAAGAACAACCAACCAGATTCCAACGTTAAAGGTTTTGATATTTTGACCTTCTCAAACATTAGAAACAAGTGGAGGACCTTTGCTCACGTGTTTTTGTCCTGGATATTGTTTGGTGCTGTCATTTTCCTCATTTACCGTGAATTGGTTTACTACATCACCTACCGTCACGCTTTACAAACCACTCCTTTGTACGATTCTTTGTTGAGTTCCAGAACCCTTTTGTTGACTGAGATCGACACCAAATACTTGGACGACGACCAGTTGAGAACCTACTTCCCCACCGCCACCAACATCTGGTACGCCAGAAACTACAAGAAGTTGGAAAAAGAGGTCAAAGAGAGAGGAAAGTTGGCCAAAAAATACGAAGGTACGCTCAACAAAGTTTTGACCAAAGCTGTTAAGTTGAGAAACAAGTGTATCAAGAAGGGCAAGCCCGTTCCAGAACCAGAAGATGATATCGACAAGTACTTGAAGGATGGTAAGAAGAGACCAACTCACAAGTTGAAGTTTTTGATTGGTAAGAAGGTTGACACTTTGAGTTACTCCCCAGAGAAATTGGGCGAGATGAACAAGGAAATTGGCAAGCAACAAGCCGAATACCAAACCTACGAACAATTGCCTGCTGTTTTCATCGAGTTCCCAAGTCAGTTGGAGTTGCAGAAAGCCTACCAAGGTATTCCTTACCAGCCTGATTTCAAGGGTGTCAAGACTGTTATCAACGCCGCCCCAGAGGACATTGTTTGGGAGAACTTGCAATTAACTCCAATGAAGAGAAGAATTAAGAATGTCCTTGCCAACACTGTCTTGACTTTGATGATTATTTTCTGGTGTATTCCTGTTGCCGTTGTTGGTGCCATCTCCAACATTAACGTCTTGACCAATAAAGTTCCATTCTTGAAATTCATTCTTAATATGCCAAAGGTCATCATGGGTGTGATTACTGGTTTACTTCCTGTTGTTGCCTTGGCTATTTTGATGTCTTTGGTTCCTCCATTTATCAAGTGGATGGGTAAGATTTCTGGTCGTTTGACAGTTCAACAAATCGAAGGCTACTGTCAATCCTGGTTCTTTGCTTTCCAAGTCGTCAACGTTTTCCTTGCCATGGCTTTGGGTTCTTCTGCCGCTGCTGTTGCTACTCAAATTGTTCAAAACCCAGGTCAAGCTTTGCAGCAGTTGTCTGCAAACTTCCCCAAGTCTGTCAATTTCTATTACTCATACTTGTGTCTTCAAGGTTTGACTATTAGTTCGGGTGTTTTACTTCAAATTGTTGCCTTGATTTTGTCTCACATCTTGGGCAGACTCTTGGACGGAACTCCAAGAGCCAAGTGGACGAGATGGAACACTTTGGGCCAACCAGCTTACTCGACTCTTTACCCAGGGTTCCAATTGTTGACAGTTATTGCCCTTGCTTATTCTGTCATTGCCCCATTGATTTTGGGTTTCACCGCTATTGCTTTCATTTTGTTCTATTTCGCCTACATTTACACCTTTATCTATGTTTTGAGACCAAGTACTGTTGATGCCAGAGGTGCCAACTATGTTAGATCAATGTTCCAACTTTTCACCGGTCTTTACTTGGCCCAACTTTGGATCACTGCAATCTTTGTTTTCTCCAAGAGCTGGGCTTGTGTCGCCTTGGAAGCTGTTATTGTGCTTGTTACTTTTGTTTCCCACATGTGGATGAAGAGACGTTTCTTGCCATTGGTTGATGCTGTTCCTGTGTCCGCCATTAGATATGCTGCTGGTGACTCTTCTTCAGCCTACCCAATGCAGGACCAAGGTTACAAGGAAATCAAGAGAGAAGGTGAACTGTACTGGGAAGGTGGCAACCAATTGGGATTGACTCCTGATCCAAAGGACCAAGTCTTGCCAGACAAGATTCCACAATCACCATTATCAGGAAATGTCCGTGCTGTTCGTCGTGAATCTGGCCGCGAATCAGACTCTTCTGCTGTCGACACCAAGACTGGTCCTCGTGAACTGTTTGACAAGAACCACAGTCCATTCTCTGACGCTAACAGACAAGATCCTGAAAAATCTCCTGGTTTTGTTAACCCGGTCAATGCTGCTGTTGCTGCTCCATCAAAGGGTGTTTCTTGGTTGACCAGATTCTTCCATCCAAAGAAGGAAACTTTCGATATGGTCAAGAGTATTTTGCCAGATTGCTACTACAACTACATTGAGTACAATGAAGACTTCATAAGACACGCCTATGATGATCCAGCTGTCACTGCTGAAGAACCACACATTTGGGTAGCTAAAGACCCAATGGGATTGTCTGAGATTGAAAAGAACAAGGCTTTGAAAGAGGGTGTTGACGTCTCTGACGAGAACGCCACCTTTGATGACAAGGGTCAATTGATCTTCACGGGTCCACCACCTTCTTATGAAGATGCCATTAGAGTGTAATTGTGATCTTCCTTTTTGTTTGATTTTACCGTTAATGTTATTTATAGTTTACGTAGTTTCTTGATTAATTGTATTTTATTATCACTTTTTTTTAAAAAATCCCTTATATAACAGTACAATGGCTCTAAACTTTTTCTTTTTGTTTTCCTACGTCCTCCCCTAATCAAATGTCTTGCTCAAGGTGTCGTCTGTCCACCATCTGAATCCTAAACCGTATCCCCATGGGTCGCAGATGAATCTTTGTGGATCCTTGACACCAATTTGGTACAACTCGTCCATTTCCTCTTTGGTCAACTGCGGCAACCTAATAATAGTTTTGATTCGCTCAAGGTTGGACGATCTTGGTAAAGTTGCCCTGCCATTCAAAATGTGATAGGCGTCGACAATTTCATTCTCAGACACCTCGTACTTCTTTGCCAACTCCTTGATCAACGGGTTCTTCAAAACTGGTGCTCCAAAGCTGCCAACTGGAGAATAACAAACAATAACGATGTCGTTCTTTGCACAGTAATCAACCAAATCCTGCTGTGGCAAATACGGATGGTACTCGATCTGATTAACCACGGGAGCGTGTTTCTTGATCTTTGGCAACAATTCGCGGAGTTTTGGAATCGAGTAGTTTGAAATCCCAATGGACCTTACCTTGCTAGTGTTGTCCAAAATATCTTCAAACGCGTTGTAGACATCAATGAACTTTGTGCCAGTCACGGGATCATCGTCATACATCAATTCCCCATTCTCGTCCTTGGGGACCTTAGGCAACCCAGTGTCCTTGTCTCCATGCAAGCAGATTGGCCAATGCTGCAAGAGCAAATCAACATAGTCCAATCCCAAGTCCGCCAACGACTGGTCCAAGGATTTCTCCGGGTTGTGCCAGAAACTGGGCCACACTTTGGTCGTTATGTAGAGGTCCTCACGTTTGACCACGCCTTCCTCGAACAACTCCTTCAATGCCTCGCCAATGTACTTTTCGGTGCCGTAGTACCACGCGGTGTCAATGTGGCGATACCCGGCTTTGATTGCTGTCTTGACTTGATCCTTGACGTCCTTGGGGTCCTTCGACGCAACAGTGCCGAGTCCGAGCGCTGGGATCTTGGTGCCGTTATTCAATGGGATGTCAACTTCGGTTGCTAATGTCATTGGGATTCTAATATAGCTATTCGTAGCGAAAGAATGGGAAGAAAGGAATGATGGAAAGGGAGAAAAAAAAAACTGAGGAAGGGGACTGGATCTCGGGGATATTTATACTGCGTTCCTGTTTTTCCCGCACTCCCTTATCTGTTATCTCACGTCGACATTTTTCGTTTTCTTGAGTTTCCATTTTGTGTGTGTGGAGCTAAGGTCTGATCGGGCCGTGCCTCGTGGCATGTGGGTGGGTGGCGATCCCCGCCATGCCAGATCAAACGTTCACCGTATCTACAACAACGCATTGGTTTCGATATTGACACTCATATGTATGGTTTGATGTACAGTACAAACAAGATAATAAGACACATTAAGATTAAATCTAGATATCACATTGTTAAAAGGACAAATGGCAACAGGGTTGACTTAAATCTCAAGGTCTCCAACAACGTCGTCGTCTTCGTCATCATCCTCATCTTCGACTACTTGATCTATGTCATTTGAGCCATAGTCATCGTTCTCGTCGTATTCTTCTTCATCGCCGTGATTTATCACCTTAGCGCTCTTTGATGGGTCTTTAGAGTTCTCTGAAGATTGGCTGGCATTCACGTTGGAGTAGTGGGCTTTGTTAATTGCGGCAATGTGTATGAACGTGACCCTCTTTTTCTTCTTGTTGTATATGAAATAATAGTAGGACCACATTGGTTGGTATGGATACGTCAAATCTTCAAGGATGGACTCATCAGATGGTTGGAATTGGTAGATCTGACAAGGTTCCAAAGAAGAATTAGAAGGGGGTGAGTTGTTGTTGCTTGAGAAGGACCCGTGTCTGCTACGAATAGGACCAGTACCAGTACTGATGCCTCCACTTTGAGCAGGAATATATGGCGAGGAATTCTTGGAGGGTAGCACATCCATGTACGAATTTATTATATCCCAAATCCAGTTCAAGATGTCTTCCTTCTTACCCAACGAAAGTAAGACGTTGTTAAACCTGTGAACCAAGTCATCCGCTGAATCGATACGGTAAAAGTTCTCTGTCGTGGGTTGCAAATTCGTGAAATCCTGGTCCGGGAAGGAGCTATTTAGGATAGCAATCAAGTAGGCAAAAGTTTTCCTTGTCGTCACATTCTTCAAAGGTCCAAAGGGCGATTCATCAATAGCGTGTTCATTGCTGTCGTCGACCGACACTCCTTCGTGTAACGACTCAGACAACAAAGACGTGTTGCCGTTGGAGTAACTTCCACTAGCAACTGCTCCATTCTTGGGCAATGAATTCTTGCCAAACGTAATCGTGCTGCTCAGGTTAGCACTCGACCTCCTGGCCATGTCACTTAGCGAAACACCGCTATGTCTTCTCAAATCCGGGGAACTGGTGCTGCTGCTGCCAAAAATAGAACTTATCGAGTCTCTTCTGTCCTGTTCTACCGACCTCGAGAATTGGTTGTCCTCTATTATCTGATCCAAATGCTTGTCGATAGTCTTGAACAATTTCCTGTCTGAACCTATTGGTTTCGTCGTGAACAACTCACATCCGCCCTTTATCACCAAGTTGTTGTCGGGGGAGTGGAAGTTTAGCTCTTGATTCACAAGCTCAAGATCGACTTCGTCGATATACTATTGGTACTCTGTTAGTAAAACATACTCATATCGGGAGCTGCATACCCACCATGTCTCTAAAGGTTGTGATCCTGCTACTCCGTCGACCAACACAACAAAAAAAAACACGTGAGGTTGCAAAGATCTCCTAAAGAAAATGGGTGGGGAAAACTCTCCAAAGTCTGCGAGGGAGCGAAACATACCTTCATGGGGTCGAGTCAATTGAATAGTAGATAATGGTGCGTTTTAATACGGGGGAAGCAAGAAGTGTAGTGTCGTATTTGTAGTCGTTATCGATTCTAGAATAGTTGTTTATTGCTTTGAATGTGGGAGAAATTTTTGAGATTTTGTTTCGAGTGCATTTTTCTCCCGCTCGCTCGCCCACCCACCCTTTTCGCTGTTTAAGCTCTCTGGGTCGCCCATTCTGATCGCTTCCTTTGTAACCAATTTCGATCACGAATTCCTCTTGGCTCCCGCATCGCGAACACAACAGAAGAAAAAACAAAACGTGTCGCTCCACGCACGACCCCCAGTGCTTATCGGGCACGTTGCTTCGATTTCTTCCGGACTTTGATCTCCATATATTGTTACAATCAATCTATATTAACTTCTACGAGACCTTGTTTGTTTATGACAAACTCGTATTTCCTGAACCTGTTGGAATTATGATTATTCGTGGACGAAACAACTTTGGCAAACCTTTCCACTTGCCAACCTTTAATCAATGAGTTTGATTGATCCCCTCGGTCGTTGCGTGCTCTCTTGCCATTTGCGTTAGGGACGTCCGGAGTCTTCTCTCGAAGCATGACAGGCTCTGCCACCTCTTCACTCAACTCGCTTTCCGACTTCAACATAGGTTTGTACGTCTTCATCAACATGATCTTATTTTTGATTCTTGAAGCCCATGGGTAACCCAAAGTAGGAACGATTCTCTTGGTTCCCCGGTTCCTCAACTCGTGTGATCGGTATATCAAGTCTTTTTGCACTTCATAGATGTCACTGCTTGTTGTACTGGTCGTGGAAGTGAGGTTCAGACCGTTTTCTCCAGCTGAAGTGACCTTCTGTCGTTTGTTGCTTGACTCAGCAGAACCCGTGCTGCCTCTGTCAAAAGACCTCATGAGTTCAATATCTAACGATTCTAAATCACTGTGGTTCAAGTTCAAGCTTGTATTTGGGAACGCTCGATACATTGATGTACCATCCCACCCTGACGATACAGCCGTCTGGAAGTCCAAGTTCAACGGATATTCGAGTTCCTCTTCAAGCGCATCGATGAATCCTTGGTCTGAACGCAATGGCAAGTCACTCACTTGGTTGATAACGACAACGGCTATGTTAAACTCCTGAGCTAGTCTCGACAAGTGCTGGAATAACAGACAAACATAGTACAACTTCCCAGTTCTTGATGCATACTTCGGGGATTTGTTGAACTTCTTGAGGTTGCTTTTCTGTTGTCTCCTGATCTCTTCGAAAGCTTTATCTTCTGCTAAAGCAGCTTCTTGCGTCTCGATTTTCTGCTTCAAATAAGTGGAATTCATAATCGAGTCTTCTCTTCTGAAGTGCTGGGCGATTGAGTCTATCACAACGAGTTTCGTTCTGCCTCGGTTTTGCTGTAGCTTCAACGGTAGTTGGGTATATAATATATGGTCCTGGCTCTCGAGGTCCTGGCAATAAATATAAGACATCAGGTCCATATCTGACTTTCGCTGCGCTCCAATGATATCCTTGAGTCTCTTCGTCTCTAGGAATGACTCAGTTGAGATATGAATATTATCAGACGTGTCGTATTGACTGCGGCAATTCGCTAGAAGTTGGAACAAGAAGTGGGACTTCCCACACCCACTAGCCCCAAATATTTCAGTCACTTCGCCTATGGGGATGCCACCACCCAATTCATTGTCGATGCTCGGTAGACCGGTGGTGATAAAGTCGGACTGTAGTAGACTTTCTATAGAACTTGGTACAACTTTTAAATCCTGCTCGAGTACCTTGTAATAATCGTCCAACTCCTTCAATGGTCTATTCACGAGTCGAGAGAGCTGGGCATGGTCTGAAGCTTCGTGGTATTGTAGTAGGTCGTTGACTGATTTTCCATACGACTGTAGCACGCTGGTGAGGAATGTGAACTTCGTGGAGCACGAAAACTTACCGGGCCCTAGTTGTTTATAATCATCCATTACTGACGTCGAATGAAGGTTGTCTGATGTGTTTCTGTCTTGTAGATTGAACAGGCTTTTGTGTGGCTAACGAAAGACAATGTATGACCCAGATCTTTCTGACTGACACGACGCCTAAAAAGCTTGTTACTCGAATAAAAAAAAAAAAAAAAATACACGTTGAAGCGCGTTCACTATTACAAACGCTATTAAAAATGCAATATAAATACACACACAGAGTACTTCTCCGACTAAAAGTTGTCAGCACCCTTAGAGATCATAAAGTCTTTAGATTTCATGACCTTGACCAAGAAACTTGGAACGGTCCACCCAAACATCAAACCAACGCCACCTTCTTTGCCGATTGGGGTGAAAGTAGTGATGCTTGTTGGTTTCAGGTAAGCCTTCAACTTGACTGATTTATCATCACAAACCTCGTACTGAAGAGTTTTGGCCAAAACTGGTTCTTGGTCAAACTTCAAGTTAACAATGGTTCCGGTGGCTTCGGCTACGACATCACCAGCAACGATGACGTTTGAGTAGTTCTTCAATCTCAAGTGCTTGTCTGTCTCAACAAAACCTGCATCATTCAAGACCTTTGAAGGGAGGAACTCAGAGTTTGGAGTGGTACCCATGGCTTCGATGACCAAGTCGTACTCCTTTCTGGTTCCATCTGGCAACACAACAGCGTTTTCCTCTGTGCCGACCCTGGTGTCGTTGACAATCTTAACCCCGAGGCCCTTCAATTTAGATGTAGCTCCAGAAGTGGTACGAGGAGATGAGAAAGCTGACAATGGTCCCGAGCTGCCAGTGTACAAGACAACAGATTTGTCACGGTAGGCGTAGGCAACTTCAGCAGCAGTTTCAACACCGGTACTACCACCACCAATCACAGCAACAGACTTGGCTTTCTTGATGTTGGCAGCAAGGTCCTTGATAGCGTCTATAGTGTAAGTTTCGTCTCTTTTGTTGTCAAGCTTGAAAGCACCTGCCTTGGTTCTAGCACCAGAGGCAATGACCAAGTTGTCGTACTCAAATTCAGTCTCACCAACGTAGACGACTTGCTGATCCAAATCAACCTTCGTAACATAGCCCTTGTAGTAGGTAATAGTGTGAATAGTACCACTTGCCAACTTCTTGATGGACTCTGGGATGGAGAAAACGGTCTTGTCGATGAGTTCTGGTTCAACTAACAATCTTGGGGAAGCGGCGTTAAAAAAGGAAACTTTACTAGCAGCTATCAAGGTAATGTCCAACTTGACCTTGGATGATTTGACCAAGCTCTTCAAAGCGGTGAACGCGGCATAGGATCCTCCGATGATAACAACCTTCTTGCTTTCCTTAGTCATATCTTTAATCTTGAGTTTTGTTGAATAGATAAATAAATCAGCACTGTGGTGATGTGGGTTTGATTTATAGTGGCTGGAGGCTAAGTCATCTTTATCCAGGGGCGAAATATCTCTTGGTACTTATAGTCCACGTAGTACAACTTGCTCGGCTTTACTGACAAACCTTAGTAATTTCTTCGCGCATTTTTACTGGTTTTTTTTCAACCGCACGGCGTTAACCCATGTTAATTACCGAAGAGGTATAGCACTGCTGACTAATTTGGTGGCCCTTAAGTAGACATGGTCGGCGTTAATGGAGAGTAAAGAACAAACGATAGTGGCGGTGGTGGGTGCTGTGCACTATGAATTGTAGACACGGGGAAGCTCACGGTGGCTCAAGGTTAGTGAGTTCACGTAGTAGGAGCACTTCCTTGGAGACACCCGATGCTTGCCTTGGCCGATATGACACATAAACGGATGTGATGCATGGTTGTTGCACTTGTTGCTTCCAAATAGCGACGGTCTTGCACTAACAAGAAACGTCTTGGCTACGTCGAAGTCTTCATTAGCGGAGTTTGATGTAAGCATCAGTTATCTGCGTGCATTTTCTCTATGTAATATGTAGAATAAATAAATCAGTGAATATGTCTAGGTCACACGCTAAGTGAAATGGTCTGCACCTTTAGGGATCATGTAGTCCTTTGACTTGACAGCCTTGACTAAGAAATTTGGGGTGTTCCAGCCAAACAACATGCCCACTCCCCCGTCTTTGCCAATTGGAGTGAATGAAGTGAAACTGGTTGGTTGTACGTAAGGCTCCAATGTGACTGACTTGTCGTCCAAAACTTCATACTCAAGAGTTCTCTCCAACACAGGCTCTTGGTTGTATTTCAAATCAAAGATTGACCCCGTGCCCAAACTCACGACATCACCAGCAGCAATGGCATCGGGGTAGTCCTTCACTCTCAAGTACTCGTCAGTTTCAATAAGTCCAAACTTGTTCAACACTTTAGACGGAAGGAATTCGGTATTTGGAATAGTACCCAGCGCTTCAATGACCAAATCAAACTCTTTCTTCTCACCAGTTGGCGCCACAACAAACTTGCCATCAACGTTGACCAAGACGTCGTTCACAATTTCAATTCCAAGCTTCTGCAACTGATCTGATGCATCTTCTGTCATGTATCTGGACGAGAAGCCAGATAATGGGCCCGAGCCACCGGTGAACAAAACAACCGACTTATCGCGGTAGTTGTACGCTATTTCTGCGGCAGTTTCAACACCGGTGCTACCACCACCGATCACGGCGATGGATTTGGCTTCTTTGATATCAGAAGAAGCTTGCTTGAGTGCACCTAAAGTATATGTCTCATCCCTTGCATTATCAAGCTTAAACACGGCTGCTTTGGTTCTGGCGCCCGAGGCAATGATCAAGTTGTCGTATGATAAGTGGCTGTCGCCGACGGAAATCAACCTCTTGTCTAAGTTCACGTTGGATACAGAACCTTGGTGAAAGTCGGCCCTGTGGATTGTGCCAGTGGCTAACTTCTTCATGGACTCGGGGATCGAGTACACACTCTTCTCAACTAGCTTGGGCTCAACTAATAGTCTTGGAGCGGCAGCGTTGAAATAGGCCAACTTGCTAGGGGAAATCATGGTGACGTCTAACTTAACCCTTGAGGATCTGAGCAACGTCTTCAACGCTAAAAACCCCGCATACGATCCTCCGATGATCACAGCCTTCTTGCTTCTTTCAGTCGTCATGTATTAGGTGTCTGTATGTGATATGTGGAATAGATATATGAAGTAACACTAGGGGGTGGTGTCTTTCGACAGTGGATAAGCAAGTAGGAGACCCAAATCACTATGACTATGGAAATACCCCACGGTATTTATATCATAGCAACTAAAACCTAGTTGCACACATTAGTAACTGTTCTAGTGGGTCATGGAAAAAAACCAAGAGCAAACCAGAGTACGCTCCAGTACTCGGATGGCGGAAGGAGGCCAGACTGTCGTATTTCCGCATACGAATTATCGTTATGTCACACATACTCACACATACTTGCATTTAATGTGTTTCTACAAACCGGTTAAACCTTATCCGCGCAGCCATGCCACCGGGTGTGCGCGAATCGACACGCAGCCGTCCGGTGATAGGTGCGGGCGAAACAATGCCAGTGCACCTTCCTGATATTTTTCTTGTATCACGGGTTCCGGGTAGTCATTGGCTCGCTAGTACACTACCGATCCGCTTTCCAAGACAAACACCCGCGAATAACCTGTTCCAAGACTGAGTGCACACGGGGCTCGCTAGTACCTTGCGTAATAATATAACCTCGGGGTTTAGTTGCATGGAGCAGTGTGGAGCGAAGCATCGTTTGTTGGGAAATCAAAGGGAAGTCTATATTCGTAAACCTAAATACCAAATGCCTGTTTAGTTGTCTTTAAAAAACGCCTTGCTGTTCAGGAACAATGGTCTTCACTTTGCCTGTCTGGATGTAGGATTCGACGTTTTCTGCAACCCATTCTTCCATTTCTCTGCATGCCTCGATGGTGTGTGTGCCCATGTGTGGAAGAGACACGACGTTTGGCAACTCGTACAATTCCGGGCTGACTTCCGGTTCGTTCTCAAACACATCAGCACCAAAAGCCCCAATCTTGCCTGATTTGACCAATTCTGGGATGACCTTTTCGTCAACGACAGCACCTCTGGCAGTGTTCACTATAATAACACCGTCCTTCATCTGGCCGATAGCTTCTCTGTTGATTGAGTGTCTGGTGTGGGAGTTGAGTGGCACACTGATGCAGATAACGTCAGCTTGTTTGAACAACTCTTCCTTGGAAACGTATTCAGCACCAACTTCCAATTCTTTGTCAAGTGGTTTACGGTTGTGGTAGAGAATCTTGGAGAATCCAAATGGCTTCAATCTGTCTCTGATAGCTCTACCAATGCCACCCATACCCAAAATACCAACAACCTTGCCTTCTGGGCTGTGGCCCAACTTAGCACCACCGCACTTCTTGGCGTCCCAGCCACCATTGACTAATATCTGGTGTCCCACTTGATAGTTTCTCAAACAAGTCAAGACCAAGTACACGGCAGTAACAGCAGTGGGGCCCTCAACTGGCACCGTGACGTTCGAGACTTGAATTCCTCTGTCGGTGAATGGTTGGACATCAATCTGGTCGTAGCCGGCACCATTGTGACTAACCGACTTCAAGGTCTCTGGCATGTGTTGAGCCAATTCAGCGTCGAATCTCCCAGTCTGCTCCACAGACGCATAGGTTCTGGCAATGTTGGTGATGTCTTTGTACTTGCCTTGCAAGTCTTTTATAAACTCTTCACGGTTCTGTGATTCGCAGTCGATGACGTCGGCGATCTTAGCAACCTCGTCCCATTTCGCTTGGGCGAAATCGATCTTGCCCAATCTTAAAACTTTTGGTCTAACAGCGGAGGTCATTCTTGTAAATAATGTGGATATGATGGGTAATGGTTGGTTGTAGCAATGATGTGGAAAACTGATAAATCAAACATTGGTGCAATTTGGGGGGGAATCTTATCGATATTTATACGACCTCCTTTCGTATGGTTTCCTCTTTCTTTTTTTCTTTCTTTTTAGTTAAAGGAGATGCTGAATAAGTGGGGGACAATATGGTGATTCGTGGGGGAGCGTGGGGGATCCTTTTCTTGCGTTTTCGCATTGCTTTATAAATCCAAGAGAACGGATCCATCGCGCCGACTAAAGCTATCCGAATTTCATGCATTGTGGGCGATATGTGGGGTCCTCAGCAACAACGCACGTTGATAACCTGGTGGTTTATAATTGGGGGATGAGTTGGGGGAGGTTGCGCTAGGGCTTATAATCAAATCGAGTTAAAGTTGTGCTTGCTACTGTCAACAGGTGAGGTGATCAGGGCGTTTATGGACAGTCATACTCCAAAGAAATGGAGGGAGACCGCTCTGTAGATGGGATGGTCTTATTAGTGTTTAGAACTGTCCTCTGGTTACGAGGCTCATGCTGCTTGTTAGATCAGCTCCAGCCACCATCCACAAAACCTCGGGTGGATTGCTAGCCAAGACCGGATGGCAGCTGAAGTCGACGGGCCTCTATATAACGTTAGTGTGGGCTACACATGAACACTCAGTATTTGCCCCTTTTCTCAAACGCCAACCGCTTAGCTGTCCTGCGTCTCAAGATTTGGTGATCTTACCACCGCAGGGAACAGATCTACAGGGGAGATCTCTCTAACGTCTACTGCTTGTCTTATCAAAACAATCAAACGCGTCTTTACGCTGAGCTGTCAATAAGTCGACGAGGTGCAATTGCATTGTGGGTGTTGTCTCTGCCCGTGCATTCCTTATTTCCACATGGCTATCGCGTACCTCGGGAGATGCTGCAAAAAAAAAGAGCGTGTGAGTGCCGCCGTTAGAACTGCAGTAAGAGCCCCGAGAAAAAGAAGGAGCCAAAAGAGAAAAATAAAAGAAAAACCAAATAGCCGAAACATCACCGAACACAAGACGGCGGGAGCAAAAAAATATGGGCGAGAATAATATAGAACAATGAGAAAACCATACAGTCGCTGCTTGTGTTTTTAGTGGGAATCTATCAGTGGAGCCAGAAATGCTTTGTTTGGTTTGCTCCATTCGTTTCAAAGAGCAACGCTTGCAGATCTTTTACATGTGTATCCAACAAGCAGGAAAAAAGAAAATTAAACCGTGTCAACTATTGATGAGCAGCTATTCCGATATGGAGAATTTTACCAAAAAGAAAAGAAAACAACAACGACAGATAGCACACGAAGTTTGGGGCCAGTATATAAATAGGCTGACGGAGTTCGATGATTGTAGTCCTGTAGAACCACTCTATACAAAAACCACCAATCGCATTTGCGTGAAAAATTAGTCACTCAAATTCTTAACAATTGGAGGAATCCCGAAGGTGGACTCTTTTTTTTTGCCTGCAAGTAACTTGATACCCACACACACAGAGGGAGAGTGAAATTTTTACTTTCTTCTGTTTTCGACTGACAATTTAATCTTTACAATCTAGAGTTAGTTCCGGGAGGCTTTACCATTAGAATTAGCCTCAGAGAGTGTTGCAGTTTCCAAGAGACGTGTTTGCCACTAACATCGCTACTTTTCCATATAGACATCACCGCTGCCCACACCCACTTATTTTGGCCCCAAATACAAATCGGGGTTGGTGCTGTGAGAAAATTAGAGAGGGTACCTACAGAAAAAAAGAGCCAAAACGAGCGAATATCTTTCTCCCATCAAGAACGAGAAAAGAAAAAAAAATTTCCAGCAAGAGTATTTTTTTGTCTCCACGTCAAAACTTTTCAGCTCCTTGGATTGTCCAATAATTATAGAGCATAGTACAGATAGAGGATATCCTTTCCATAGTGTGTGTCGGTCTGCCAATTGTTACTACCACACTTTCAAACAAACAGAGAGAAACGAAGCAAGAGAGCCCCGCCGGTTGTTTTTTTATCACCACCTCCAAATAACCGAATACAGCCCCTCCCGTTCACCACCCGCCAACATCCACTCCCCCTCCCACAGTCACACACATACACATATAGCAATGGAGCATCAAATACAATTCATGCCTAAAGATTCTGTTGAGATAGACTATGAGGCGTTGCCAGATGATGCATCTTTGGCTGCCCACTTGTCTGCTGGTGCATTGGCTGGTATAATGGAACACACAGTGATGTTCCCCATTGACTCGATCAAGACAAGAATGCAGATGAATCTTTCAAGCAAGGACATATCCCGCGGGCTTTTAAAATCCATATCAAAGATAAGTTCCACCGAAGGGTTCTACGCCTTGTGGAAAGGTGTGTCGTCCGTTGTGTTGGGAGCTGGTCCCGCCCACGCTATCTACTTTTCTGTGTTTGAAGCGACAAAGACGTTTTTGGTCAACAGGTTAACCAACTCACCACACCTGAACAGAATTGTGACCGACGAGAACCACCCACTCATTGCGAGTTGCGCGGGTATTACTGGTACCACTGCCTCGGATGCCTTAATGACGCCTTTTGACATGTTGAAGCAGAGAATGCAAGCCAGTGCTGCCTACAGTGACGCCAAATCCAATTCTGTCAAATTGTTCAAACTAGCCTCAGATATCTACAAGAAGGAAGGGTTGAGCGCGTTCTACATCTCATATCCAACAACTCTCTTAACAAACATCCCGTTTGCTGCGTTGAACTTTGGTTTCTATGAATACTCGTCATCCATCTTGAATCCATCCCATATTTATAACCCATACTTGCATTGTGTCAGCGGTGGTATTGCCGGTGGTATTGCTGCTGCGTTGACCACTCCATTTGACTGTATCAAGACAGTCTTGCAAACCAAAGGTATATCGGTCAACGAGGAGTTCAGGCACGTCACAGGGTTCAGAAGCGCGGCCGAAGCCTTGTACAAACTGGGTGGCATGGCTGCATTCTGGAAAGGTTTAAAACCAAGAGTGATATTCAACATCCCAAGTACGGCGATATCATGGACAGCTTATGAAATGTGTAAAGAATTATTGATTAGAGGTAAAGGTTTTTAATTTTGTTTTCATATTCCTTTGATAGACATCATCATCATCACCATCATTTATCATGATTTCCTCCTCCCCCCCCCCCCCGTTGCAACTCCAACTTTTCTATTCACCACTTATTATTATGTTTTTCTTTTCCTTTTTGTAAATATACTATAATAAATACAAATCATCATCGTCAGGTTCTTGTATAACTCTAGAATCAATTGACCCAGGGCTAAGACTGGATGGCTCTGATTAATGCATCTGCCCTGGCAATGTGGGCTAGCTCTCTGGGGTGGCGTGAAAGACGCTGGGCAACGAAGGAGAACAACACACAGGAACCAAGGAACCCTAGCAAGTTGAAAAACGCCGCTCGCGAGTACAATCTCTCTTCTTCTTCTGTTCTAAAGGATTGAAAGATCCGCCGTATGCTTGCAAAGATCATTGGATGTTGAGGTATATTTGGGGTAAGACTTTGTGGTTGTGCTGACAATAGAAGAAAGCGGTAAAGTTTTGCTCTGATATTTTTTTTCTTCTCCTCCTCCTTCTTCCCTGCGGTTTGCTTGAACTCGAACCGGGGGCCAAAAAAAAAAAGAATCAAGAACTGAGACTCTAAACCGCAATACGCAATTACACCTACAACCGTCATTAAGGTATAAGAAAAAAAACCTATCCGACGTCGATGATCGGTATCGGGTGCTTGAAGATCAACCTTCAAGTTCGCATATTGCACTAAACAGCTTGCGGCGACGTGTTACCGCCACCACAGCCAACCATCCACGGCGCCATTCCCATACGAAGCAGACCTTTTACAGCCTGAACACTTCGTGTTATTTCTTGTAACACCGCCCATGCATTTTCATGCTGAGGAAGAAGCTCTCAGGAGCAACTTTTGGAACGGATGGAGCGTACCACCGAATTTCCCACCCGTATTTCTTCAGTGATGAGCTGAAAGTGACAGTTCCTTTTGTTGACGGGTAAATGCGAAACGACACCGGACAAGTTTGCGAGCGATTGAGCTACAAGCGTAAAATCGTCGCTTCGAGGAGTCTGTGTTTTGTACCGGCGCTGAACAATAATGATTGATGGGGAAACCATCACGACATGGACGTATACCTGCGCAATTGCCGCATTTTACGTAAATCTACACAATTCCTTGAAACGGAGTCAGACGAGTAGATGAAGTGGAACAGACGAGCCAATAATTCTAAATGGGGATGCAGATACGTAACCAAGAAAAACGTTCACATTTCCCTGCTGAAATAAGATAAAAAACTTTTCAATGCAATCCCAGGATCGGGAATGCAACCTTTCTAAGGACACTGCTAATTGCTCAAAAGCTATCTAACCAATCACAGGAAATTGTTTCGGGTATGGTTTACGATCACGGAATTGTGCTGACAAGAATGTTTGCCTTAGTAATATGAGAAATTTCTTGGAGGGAGGCTTTCCGACAAGCAGCGAGACAAAAATAACTGAAAAGGATATCAAATAAGAAAAAACTAGAGAAAAAAAAAAGAAACGAACAGCAATATCACAACAGATGGGTCTTTGTTTCATTATCTTTTCCATCGAATTAATCAAAAAAATCACAGAGTTGTTCTGCGAAGTTGAGATTCGTTCAGTTCTCCCGAAGTTTGTGTTCCCGAGACAGATCACTACGATCTTGTCCTCCTATCTCCCCTCCCTTCCTCTCCCTCACTCTACCCCATCGCTTGATGTCTTCAAGACGGAATTGCTCCCGGATTGGATGCGAAGAAGCTCGCGTGAGTTGCCCGCTCTTCTTCTTTTCACCAATCAAGGTTCGAGGACCAAAGGCGTCAAGAAGAAGAGTTTTTTTTTGTGAACGAAGGGGATGCGCATCAGCCTAAACCTTTTTGGTAAACAGATACGGCATTTTACCATTAATTGCCTACTTCCTCTTGGACTTCACCGCACGACCGGGCGTTTTGTGGTTTCAATCAAACAATACTTCAGCGCAGTGCAGAATGTGATGAATCCTACTAAAAAAAAAAAGAAACAATGCACGTTTAAAAACTAGGACCGTCAAACTTGCCCACGTTAGCTCAAAAACTATTTAAATGACGAAATATTCCCCCAATGATCGTATCAAGATCCTAATTTGGTTTTCTTTCGTTCTTCTTTTTTTTCACCATCAGTATCTTCGCTGTTTTCCTCGCACATCACCAAGTATCCAGACACCCACACTTGATTATTGAAGATGTCTACTGAGCCAATCCCTAGTGACGAGCATAAGACAAGCTCCGAGAAGAGTTTCTACAGGGCGAACCCTACTGACGTCGAGAGTGAAATTGAAGAAAAGTCCATCGGTGTGGAGAAGGCTGAGCTTCTCGCTGCTACGTGGAAGCACTCCTTCTGGCCAAAGGTTATCCTTGGTTTCTCAGCATTCCTTTGTGGTTACGCTTACGGTTTGGACTCCCAGACGAGGTACGTCTACCAAGCCTACGCCACTTCGTCCTGGCTGGAGCACTCCTTGCTCACCACTGTCAACGCCATCACCGGTGTGGTTGCTGCTGCTAGTCAGCCTGTGTACGCTCGTTTGTCCGATGTGTTTGGCCGTTTGGAATTGTTTATTGTTGCTGTCTTGTTCTACGTCGTCGGAACCATTATCGAAGGTCAGTCCCCTACCATCAACGCCTACGTGGCCGGTTCCGTCTTGTTCCAAGTCGGTTACAGTGGTGTCATCATCATGGTCGTCTTCATCATGTCCGATTTCTCCAGTTTGCGTTGGAGATTGTTCTTCCAGTTGTGTCCTGCCTTCCCATTCATCATCAACACGTGGATCTCCGGTAATGTGACTGCTGCCGTTGGCTTGCGTTGGTCCTGGGGTATCTCCATGTGGGCCTTCATCTTCCCATTGGCCTCCCTCCCACTCGTCTGCTGTTTGCTCCACATGCGCTACCTTGCAGGTAAGACCGAGGAGTGGAAGGTCTTCAAGCAAAGAAAGACCAAGTTCCAGGAATTGGGTGTCGTCGGCTTCGCCAACTTCTTGTTCTGGCGCTTGGACATCATCGGATTGATCTTGCTCTGTGCCGCCTTGGGTTGTGTCTTGGTTCCGATCACGCTTGCCGGAGGTACCAGCTCGAGCTGGAGAACCGGCCACATCATTGCCCCTGTCGTTGTTGGCGGTGTGTTGTTCCCTGTGTTTGCCCTCTGGGAGGTGTACGGTGCTAAGGACCCTATCCTTCCGCTCTATTTGATGAAGGACCGTGGTGTGTGGGCCCCTGCTGTGATCTCCTTCTTGTTTGACTTTGTCTACGCCGTCGAGTCCAACTTCTTGTACACCGTGTTGATTGTTGCTGTCAACGAGTCTATCGCATCCGCCACGCGTATCACCAGTATCGGGTCCTTCGTGTCGGTGATTGTCGGTTTCTTGTTCGGTTTGTTTGTTGTGTACTTCAGACGCTTGAAAGGCTTCGCCATCTTCGGTTGCTGCATGTGGATGCTTGCCTTCGGTCTCCTCTATCACTACAGAAGTGATTTACGTGCTCACAGCGGGATTATAGCTGCCCAATGTGTGATGGGTTTCGGTACTGGTTTCTTCACTTACCCCGTTTCCATCCTCGCCATGGCAAACGCCGACCACGAACATATGGCCGTTGTCGTGTCGGCAATGTACACATTTTACAGAGTGGGTTGGGCAGTTGGGTCTGCTGTTGCGTCTGCCATCTGGAACCAGAACTTGTACAAACGCTTGCTCAGACATCTTGGCGACGCCACTTTGGCCACCAGTGTCTACGGTGATCCATATACCTTTATTGCTGATTATGCCTGGGGCACTCTCGAAAGAGACGCTGTGGTGAACGCCTATGGTGACGTGCAGCGTATCCTCATGACTGTGTGTTTGTGTTTCGTCGCTCCTATGATCGTCGCTGGTTTCTTGATGAGGGACCCTAAGTTGACCAATGAGCAATCATTAGAGAAGGGCGAACTCAAGGCCCAGAAGGACAGCTTCGACAGACTTTGGAGTAAGCTTCGCAAGAACAAAAGTGAGGTTTAGGCTTTGGTGATAGTTGCCGTGTGCACACCCCACCCAAATATTCTTTCTCTCGTTTCAGTTTGTATAAGTGTATCCTAATAATATTTTCGTTGTTTTAATTGAAGTTTGCTCAACAACTCCGGAGGATTTGCCCTTTCAACATCAATCTGTCACGAAGTAAGTTTCAATTTGAGGCGTCAGAGAACACTGCCTTCTTGTACCGACGCAACTCCTCGACGTGTTCTTGTCGATGTGAAGAATCCCTTTCTTGTCAAATTTTGACAGAAACCCTCCTAGAGCAATGATTAGTGTCTTGGGAGAGCTTTGTTTTATTGAATAGGACAATGTTGAATCAAAATGTGCAATAAGTTATCAGCAACATCCGTTTTTCTTAAGCTTTTTGCAACAAAGTCAGGTCAAAATGAAGAATTTCTTACACAATCAAAAACTTATCAATTGCAAACATTTAAAACAAATGTCAATACTGCAAACCTGTAGACACCTATGTATTTCCATAAATTTAAGTATTTGCCTTTTCTACTATGAATATGAACCAGTTGAGAACTTTCAAGTCACGTGTCTACACAAATCTGCCTGATATCTACCTATTTGATATTTCAACAAACAGGGCGTGTGGCGTAGTTGGTAGCGCGTTCCCTTAGCATGGGAAAGGTCATGAGTTCGACTCTTATCTCGTCCACTTTGTTTTTTTTGCTTGTGCCCAATACACTGTTTTTACTTTCTCTTCATACCAAATGGACAAAAGTTTTAGGTGCGCTAAAGTGAAGCTTGCCTAACAACGTGACCGGACAATTGTGTCGCACTAGTATGTAACAATTGTAAAAATAGTGTACCAACGACAACAAAGTCATTACTGTGTGACTACTATTGAAAGCAAAGTCAAATGATATGTGTGTTTATTTCCGGGAAAAAATCTATTAAGAAGAGCAATAAAAAGACGAAACTATAATACAACCTGTGATGCCAATGATTTTTTGTAATCCAAGATAGTACCGTCCCATCTTGTAGCATTCTTGTTTTCAATAACAAAAATGTCTTTAGCAACCTTATCCAATAATCTGAAATCGTGCGAGACGACGACAACACCACCGTTGAAGGCGTTGATAGCGTCAGCCAAGGAGTCAATGGTGGACAAGTCCAAACCGTTAGTAGGTTCGTCCAACAAGATCAAGTTTGGAGCTTCCAAAGCCAACAATGCAAAAACAACACGAGATCTCTGACCTTCAGACAAGGTGGCCATTTGAGAGGTTTGAGCTTCACCACTCAAACCGTAACGTCCCAATTGTCCTCTCCAGTATTGGTAGTCTTGAGAAATGTTGGAGAATTTGTCACGAACAAATTCTAATGGGGACTTGGTCAAGTCCAATTGGTCTGCAGAGTGCTGTGAGTAAACACCCAATTTGATGTGAGTATGTTGGATAACTCTACCCTTTTGTGGCTGCAAAATACCTTGGAACAACTTCAACAAAGTTGATTTACCGATACCATTTGGACCCACAAGAGCAACTCTCGAGTCCATATCGATACCAATATCCAAGTGTTCGTACAAGTTGTCTTCTTCTTTGCCGGAATAGGAGAACGACATATCATCGAATGCTAAAACTGGTGGTGGCAATTTTTCAACTTCAGGGAATCTGAAACTAAAGACTCTGTCTGGGACAACTGGCTGGATCAAACCATCGGCTTCCATTTTGTCCAAAATCTTTTGTCTGGATTTGGCTTGCTTGACCAAGTTAGCATAAGTACCAGCAGATGCAATGAATTTCTTGATATGGGCAATTTCTTCTTGTTGCTTGTTGTATTGTTTCATTTGGTTGGTTTCCAATTCGGCTCTAGTCTTGACATAAGAGTCGTAGTTACCACCGTACGTAGTCAACACCTTCAATCTCATATCAATCATGTTGGTACAGACACCGTTAAGGAAATCCTGGGAGTGGGAGACCAAGATCAAAATTCTGTCGAATCTCTTCAAGTATTCTTCCAACCAGACACAGGCAGCCAAATCCAAATGGGCGGTTGGGTCGTCCAACAACAACAATGTTGGTTTAACGAACAAGGCTTTAGCCAATGCAACACGCATTCTCCAACCACCAGACATGTCCTTGGTCTTCTTCTTGATGGTGACAGAGTTGAAACCCAAACCAGTCAAGATGATTGCTGCTCTGCTTTCAAAAGTGGAAGGATCCATTTCATCAATCTTTTCATAAAGACCTTCCAAGGCTGGACATTCTGGACCCTCTTTGACAATCAATTCTTCGACCAAGTCTTCCAATCTTTTCATTTCATGTTCTGCTTCTCTGACAACATACTCCAAGGCAGAGAATTCAGTGGCTTCAGCTGGTTCGTTCAACAAGTAGATATCAATGTGCTCTGGGATTGGGAACTCTCTGGCAGCGATGGATTTCAATAAAGTGGATTTACCACAACCATTTTCACCCAACAAACCATATCTACGACCATAATTCAATTCCAAAGTCGAGTCCTGAATCAAAACCTTACCGTGAAACAAAAGGGAAACAGAAGATAACTTAATATCTCTTGAAGTGACCAATGATTCCAAGACACCAGTGGTGACTCTGTCGGACAATCCGTGTTCATCGGTCTGTAATTTCAATTTGGCAATTTGTTGCTCAGCATCTTCAACTTCGTCTTCGGCTGCGTCCTTCTCAGCTTGCTTCTTGGTTTTCTTGGTAGTCTTACCAGCAGCAGCTTTCTTAGCTTCTCTTTCCAAACGCTTTTGTTCTCTCTTAGCTTTTGATGAAGAAATAGACATGTCTGGTAGTATTTGCTTACTCTGAACGGGGATAAAACTAGAAGGAATCTGTAAAATTTTTTTTTCTTTCTTTACGTAATTTTTTTTTTCAGTTCCACTGCGTTTTGTAAGGGAAGAAAAAAGAGAAAGTGCTCGATGAGAGGGTGTGCGTGCGTGTGCGAGAGTGAGGGAAGCCACTTGTGTGCAGTAATGAGAGAGAGAAAACAAGACGGCGGCCTCCCAGCCTGTCGGTGCTCAGTGAAATGTCAGGTATTTTTAGCAGCACTGGGCCAGGATAGAGAATCACCCACCCTCAAACCCAGAACACCACTTGACCAGAGCACATCGTTTTTTTTTTGTTTTGCCACTCAATGATCAACCTCGAATGGAACTGCGTTTCTTTTCTGGTATCGTGGAAGATAATAAACCAACCGTAAACGAAATAATAAAAAGTGCAAACGGGCAGAAGCAGCACTCTTCGCCGACCGCCAGACGAGCCAGGTTTTCTCTTCTCGATGTACGATGAAACACAGTTTATTTGTCGTTTTTGCTTTTTCCAATTGACACCGCTAGAAATGGTTGTTGTTTCTTTTTGGTGACGGTGTCGACAAAAGTAACGACTCTCGGTGTTTTAGAAAGTTGGTTGATCTAGGTTTAATGGAGTGGTTTGTTTCATGCAACCCATTGGTTGTGCTCACAAAATAAAAAAAGAAAAAGGCCCCAGAGGAGTGGAGCAGCAGTGGAAGTGTTGGTGGTGGAGGAGGTGGTGGTGGTAGTGATAATGGGGGAGTGAGCGTGAGAGAGAGAACAGAAAAAAATAGAGAAGTCTCCCGCTCAGCAGAAAATAATCTAAATTCGTCGTTGTCAGTCGCCACCACTACCACCAACCACTAATAACCTAGATCACTAATTTTTTTTCCTTCTTCATAGGTACTGTAAATTATTTGCAAACCAAAGAAACAAACGGTTAACGATATTGAACCAACAATGTCGCCCTTAGAGAAGAACCACAAGTCCGACCAGACCCACAAGATCAATGTGTCGGCACCAATCCCTTTGAAGCACCTGCTGCACCCAATCCCCAGAGTTGCGTCTCTGGATCAGTTACGGCTTCAAGTTTTTGAGCACGAGAGAGCTTTGAGGTCGTTCACTCCGTTGACAATGGGCCAGCTCCAAAGACACATCAACCGAAGACCTTCCTACGGCACAATTGTCAACTCTAGAGAACGTTTCTACAACTTGGATTACCCCGACAATGCGGAAGAATTGTCCAAATTGCAGCTCGACCCCAAGTCACGGTTTTATGCCAGATCGAGACCAAGAACGTTAGATTTACCTAGATTATTGCCCTATAAAATTGAGAGTCCTCAGGATCAGGCAAAGTTTTTAAGTCACATCATCTCCCATCTTTACATTGCGATTAAAACGTTGGACATCCAAGGATCCTTGAGCGTCAGCGCCAAGGATTTGGCGGCTTTGAAGGACGCCATATCGGATGTTGACTTGGCCTTGGAAACCAACTTGTTCGAGATGAATAATGGAGAGGAAGGCGAGAATGGCGAAGAGGCAGTTTCCGAAGACTTTGAAACCAGCGATGATGATGAAGATGATGAGGACGATGAGGAGGAAGATGAGGAAGATGAAGCAGATAAAGACGCCACTACCCAGCATAAGAAGTCCCCCAAATCGGCAGCCGTGGTGGGTGTCAAAACATGGACACATGAGTTGTTGGTGTGGCTAAAAATGAAGTACGAAATGCCCGTCACCTTAAGAGTAAGCTTAGCTCGTGTTTACTATGCAATCTGTCTTTGCCGCGGTCAGCATGTTAGCCTTAGGACGTATGTCAAAGTTTTTGAGTTTTTAACCAAAGACCAGTTGCTATTGTACGACCTGGGCTTGAGATTGCCATGGGAGGACTTGTTCAAAGAGTTAGAGCACCATTTCCACCCACCAGACACCACCATGATTCCATTTGAGAAGAAAGACCACAAGCAATTGATCAAGTTGGCATCGAGGGCTAACTATTTCTTTGACAAGGACTGTTTACCCCAGATATACGACAAATTGGTGGCATATTTCTCCGTTAATAGCTCTGCGTTGACTATGTCGTCGCTAGCTATTTTGCCTCCCTTTTTCACTCCCGGGGGCGTGGACGACGAGAATGATATACGTCACTACTTGCAGTCATTTTTTTACATGTGGTTGAAATTGAACAAAACTAATGGGTTTGACGTGCAAATCAGTTCACGACTCGGAGTTATCTCAATGTCAGCCTTGTCGGCACTCCATGATAGCGCTGAAGTCAGAAGCTACTTGAAGTTGGGGAAGTTTGGGCTCTATACAGAGAGTCAAATGGAGTTCATGATTAATACATTGCTCAACAGTCTAAACATTATGGTTGAAAAGTACTCGTCGATGAAATTAAAGTATTTCCACGGGTTCGCTTCAGCTATAGCTTTCTCCATGATTGGAGACTCAGCACTTGAAGAGCGCGGCATCATACATTATATCCGGACATTGGTCAATGCTATAGAAAGTTACATTCATCCTTCCAATACAGGCGATTGGACTAGACCAATTTCAAAGTTGGTCTTGGCGTTGATTTACCAATTCCACAAGAGATACAATTCTGAGAATGAAAAGGATGGTTTCTACCACAATATCCCCGAGGAATTCAAGCTCTCCAGGAAAGTAATTAAAGAGTTTGTCTCCATTTTGTTACCGGTTGTCAAGACAGGTATCCAGGCGAAGCAAGAAAAAGTGACAAACGATTACATTTCCGCATTGCAAATGTTGGCGTTCTTGGACTCAGAGTATGTCCTTGAGAATACGCTTTTGGATGTCTACGAGTCTTTAGAAGGGGTCATATCTACACATAGAGTTTCCACTGCCCTCAAGACTATCGACACATTGGCAAGATTTATTGTTTCCACCCCTGTGTACAGAGTACACACCACAAGAATATTACTGCTTGCTCTTCCAGGAATTGATTCAAATGATTTGGAAAAGACCATGCAGACTATTGAAGCATTCACGTCTGTTTCAAATTTTGCCCCACTTTACGACCTCACTGACGAATTGGGCGATTCTGCATTGGCATTGGAGTTCACCCAAGACCACATCGAGTATTTGAAAAGGAAGATTTACGATGGAAACATTGAAGGCTTCCAGGTGGAGAAGGACATAGAAATCGAGGCTCTCAAGTCGTCCACTACTGCATTCAAGGAATTAATAAAAGGGTTCACCCAGCGAATGACTTTACTTTTGGAGAACCTCCCGGATCCAGATAAAAGTACTGGATTGGAGCGGGCATTGGCGGTGTCGCTACCAAAATTTATGTACATCATGTTTGAATCGATGTCCGACGACTTGTTTAAGTATTTCACTAGAGATTTCTTTGACTTTGTCATCAATAACACCCACCATACTGTTGTTAATACCGTGGCTGAGATTTGTGGTGGCATCGTTAAGAGAGATCCAAGCTGCTTCAAGAAGAATGCCCGTATATTAATTGACAAAATTAAAGAAGAGGTGGAGGAAAACGAAGCTGGCGGGTCCAGAACGGGCGTGGAAATCGCTCCACGTGATCAAGCATTGTTTTGGAACTTGACAATTTTGGACGAGATGGTGGGTAACGCTGGAAGTCAAATTATCGACATGTCGTCCGAAATTTACGATTTGTCATTTTTCCTTATGGACAAGGTGAAAAGTCCTGTGGTGTTTGCATCCACCTATTTGGTCAACCAGGTTTTGCAAACACTTACAAAGATAAAGATTAAAGAATGCAGATTGATTGCTCCTGACTATGAGAAGAAGCATGGCGTCACTGAAGAGTGTTGGGGTGGGTTCTGGAACAAGCCAGACAGATTCGCCTCTGAGAATACTTCCTTTGAGTGGTTCATCCCATCGGAGAAAGACGTGACATTTGCCATTGAATTTTTCAACAGGCATGTTTCTAAAAGCTTGGAGAACTTGATGAGATTGATGCATGAGTATGACAAGGAAAAAAACACCGCTGTTCAGTCATCAATGGCTGTACTTGATGATATCCGCCTGAACTTATTGTACTTGGCGTACTCGTTGAGTGGTGTTTCGTTTTTGTTGGACCCTACTTTTGAAGAGAATATCCCAAAGTTGAGCCACGACACAGAATCAATCCAACAGAGGTTGTTACTTTTAAAGCAAATCAGAGCTCTCAGTGGTGTTTCCACGCAGAAGGACGTCATATACGATGAGAATACTCCTGAAGTCATGGAAAAGATCATCAACGATTTGAGCACGGAAGACCTTGATATGATCACCGACCTTGAGCAAGTCAACGAAGAAATCAGTGAACAAAATGATCAGCATGACCACAGCGACAAAGAGAATGGCAATGAGAGCACGTCGAAAGATGACGATGCAGGTACCACAAAGACCAACTCCCCAAACAGACATTCATTATCGAGATACGACCACAGCACGTTCTCACTTAGCCGACCTGAGTCTGTCGTCCCCACGTACGATGGATCAGGAAGAGAGACGCCACAAATCAATGGAGTCCACATGTCAAGTATGAACCCAGCAATAACCTTCAGAGAAAAAAGCTTGTATACTTCGAACTATTTCTTTGGCACGGGTCAAGAGAATAGAGTCCATGGAGAGATGTACAACAGCATCCACAAAACGAGAGAGTTGGTTGGTAAGAGTTTGCACGTCATTTACAAATTTTTGGTGTCGAACTTCCCCGATAATACAAAGATCTTGAAGAACTATTTGTTTGTGGTTAGCATCTGGTTTTCCGATGTGGGAAGAGAAAGAAATCTTGATGCAAGCCACTCGAAGATCAACTACGGTTATGTGAGTTACCTTCAGACGGTCAACAGAATCAGAAAGGCATTTACCAGAGTTGCGGTTGGTGCTCGATTGGAGTTATACCACCTGTTCCGATTGGCATTGCACGCAACGTCTCGAACAGAGACAAGCTTGGACAAGTTGTTGTTGGAGGATGTCGTTAAACTTTCAGAGTCCACTTATTCTATAATTGCTCGCAGTGCACACGGAATCTTGGTTGATGCCATGAAGAGGTTGAATGGTGCATACAATTTGATAGTCAAGTCTTCTTTCAAACATCTTGCCAAGGCGCTCGAAGCTGACGACCACAAGAAAATAGAGAGCGGATTGAGCATTTTCGCAATTAAAAAGATCAAGGGCAAGTTGCAGAACGATTTCTTCAATCTTCAAAAGTATGTGGATTTGCTACACCGCGCTTTGACTGTTGATAACCAGAATGTCTATAAGAAGGCATATGCATTGTTTTCTGGAGTGCGCAAAGGTATAACTCCTCCAAGTAGCGTCTGTATTCTTGATGAAGCCTCCATTGATGTGATTAGACCCCCAGACGAATTTATTGATTTGGAGATTAAGGCAGTCAAATTGGCCAAAGAAAACAAGAGGAAAATCTACTTTGAGAAATTGGAAAAACTTCAAGACAAGGTTTTGAGTGATCAAGGTGCCAACGGGCATTGGAAGATTACGTTGCTGAACTTGGAATTGTTACTGAACATCCAAGCGTACTTGGAGATTCCTACGAGATTGGATATTTTGTTGTTGTTCCTCAAGGAGGCTTCTGCCGAGCATCCGTTGATATCTCGGAAAGCATTAGAGGGGGTTGCGCGTATCATCAACAAATTGGTGATTTCCAACAAGTACCTGTACAATCTCACCCTGATGTATGATTTGAACTTTGTTGTTCCCACGTTGGAAGTTGTCGACACGAAACCTGAGAACGGCGTTTCCTACAGAGAAGCATGGAAGAAGGAGTTGAAGAACACAGAGTTTGCGGATTATTTTGTCGATGTCAAGCCGAACTTGGGGTGGTTGTTTTGGTCAGACTCAATGCTAGCGGTGAGCCCAAGACCATTCTATAGAGTTGATGCCAACGCTTCTGATTTGGATACCATAAAGACTTTCTCCGAGTTCATAACCAAGGACTGGTTTTCCAAGATTGTGAAGTTGTGGGTTACTGATGGGGAGGCAAACTCGACTTTTCAAATGGCGGATGTGTTTACAGTTGCGTCCCTCATAGTTTTGATCTCAAATGGATTTACTATTAATTTCACGTTTGAAGATTTGTTGGCTGTTGTCGATGACATTTACGTTCCTGATGAGAAGAGTGCTCACATCGTCACCTGTGAGTTATTGGTTGGTATCTTGTTTGGCACAAAGTATTTGGCACCTGAGTTCTGGGACAGACGAGACGAGTTTGTTTGCAAGTACTTGAAGAGGGTGTTGAATGAGGACTTGTCTCCAGATACTCAAGGTATTTGGAACGTTTTCTCCTATTGGTTACCAAGTCAGCTTGATATTAGACGGTTCCCCAAGGTCTGGAGTGAGATTCTTGACTTTCAACTAGACCCGAATTCCGATTCTGCATTCAAAGATTCGACCAGAGTCAGCTATATAAAGGGAGTGATTGGAACAGTTTCGTGGCGTCTTGCAGACCCAGATAAGTTTTTACAGTTCTGCTTAAAAAACATCGGTTACAAGTACGCATCAGTCAGATCGCAGATCGGAAATTTGATGGCCGTCTTGTCATTCAACTACTATGTGGAATCGCTTGCAGACAGCAAGGTTTTCCTTGAAGGTAGTAACCAGCAGAAAGGCTTGATGTTGTACGAGGACCGAAACAATTGCAAGGTCGTTGGTATTGTGGCAGAACTATTCACCCAAATTGAGACGTGGAGAAAGGAAGTTGCGCATTTGACTCCTCAGGAAATATTGAAGACGAACTACATTTATACTGCGACGACTGTATTGACTTGGCTAAGACAGGAGTTGAACACCAACTTGTCTGTCATGTTTGAGTCTCATGTCTCGACTTACCTAGTTCCATTTTTATTGGAGTTGATTAATATGAGAGAAGTTTGCCAACTCGGAAACATTGACCCAATAACTGTTTTGAAGAAAGTTTCCCAGATTCCTTATACCACTGCATACTTGGAGGATATTATCAAAATGCTTGAATACTATGTGAATGAGGAATTGAATTTGGTGCAAACGTTGGTGATGGGCGAATTCACGGAAACCGTTTACTTTAAGAATTTATTCAAGTTGACCAAAGAACAGCGACAACGAGTCTTCAACTTGTCGAACAAGTTGTTGTATCACAAGCATGTTGAGATTAGGGAATCTGCAGCCGATACTTTGTCCGGGTTGATCCATATTTCACCGGTTGAAGATGTGGAAGAGATGGTGAGCAAGTATAGCACGCTTTACTCGAAGCAATTAGACAAGGTGAGGAGCAAGTACCGCAAATCAGGCTATAAGAATATGGAGAGCGACGATATCATCAAGTTGCATGGTGCTACTCTAGGCTTGGGTGCATTGGTCCACGCATTTGCCTTCTCTTCACCACCACCAAGATGGGTTCCTGGAATATTGGCTACTTTGGCCAACAAGTCTACTGGTATACCAGGCATTGTTGGTAAGACAGCGAAGGAATCACTCGGCAGGTTCAAAAAGAACAGACAAGACAGTTGGCATATTGATAGCAAAGTGTTTACCGAGGATCAAATGCAGGACCTCGAAGGTGTTCTTTGGAAGAGTTATTTCATATAGTAGTTGTGTTGGCATTGAAAGTAGGAGGACGCACACACATCAATAGACCAGAAAAAAAAATATAAGTTTATTTAATGTAGTAAAATATATAACGAAAACTAATAATCAGAGTAAAGTACAAAAGTCATATACGTTTACAATTTAACAAATACAAACAGCCTCCCCTCCTTCTTATTAATGATTTTATTGGCTTTAATGTAGACATTCTTGGCTTAACTTAGATTGGAAACCTCAAACAAAAAGTTCGAGAAGCTTATCGTTGCAGTGCCAGAGAGGTCTTTATCGTACTTTTTGAATACGTCAGTTAGTTTCCTCAAGTATACCAACAACTCAATGAAATTGTCAAACTTCAATTTGCCGACACCGCCATTCTCGTGCATGGCGTATCTCTGGAATAAGTGCAAGACCAAATCTATGTCCAACTTGTATCCGATTTGTTCCAAAATCTTTTGAAACTCGCCAAAGGAAATGTCGCCCGACTTGTTTGTGTCTGCTTGGATGAATAGCTTCTTGTAGGCCGATAAGTACTTCCACAATGACACAAATTGCTCGAATGATAAGGACTTGCTGGACGAATCGGATGTGCTGAAAAGATTGATCATCAATCTGATGGTGGAGTCTTGGAATCTAGTACGGTCAAAGTTCAACAATGCGTACGACAACTCCTTTGCCGATATTCTACCTGATCTGTTGACATCAACCTTCTCAAACACCACTCTTAATTCCGCTTCCAACTTCTGTTTCGAGGAACTGGTAGTTTTAGCGCTTTCTAAGGAATCCTTGGAAGCATTGCGCTTCGAGTAGTGTCCGTTGTTGCTAGGTGGTGGCTGGAACTGCTGTTGTGGTGGTGGAGGTGGTTGTTGTTGTTGTTGTTGGTACACCTGTTGCTGTGATGAATGCGCCAGCGAATACGAAGGACGTTGTTGGTAGTTCACTTGTGGTGGAGGTGGGGGCTGATTACTGTATTGCTGAGGAGGTGGTGATGCATGCTGTTGGTTGGCATACTGTTGAGGAGGGGCGTAGTGACCTGACAGTTGGTAGTTCTGCGATGTAGATGGCTGTTGATGTTGGTAGTAGTCCTGATGTGAAGAAGTAGTGTATTGTTGGTACTGTTGCTGTGGTGGTGGTTGTTGTTGCTGTGGTGGCGGTCTGTAGGTGACCTTCTGGGGAATCTGATGGTATTGCGGAGGATACTTTCTGTTTACGTTATGGTGATGGCTTTGTTGTGACTCTTGCTGGCCATAGGACTGTTGTGGCGTTGGCTGCGGAGGCAATTCGTTCATATTCCCAGAACTCAAATAACTCAATTAAGAATATAGGCTTAGTCTCGTTGTGGTAATAAATGTGTTCGCTTGAAGGGTTAGATTTGTTATCTCTAGCTCGCTGGATGGTGTAGTTGCGGGGAGTTCTTTTCAGTTAAATAGTCAACTAGTCCTCTGGGGATGGAAATAAATAGATGGGTTGATTGATTTATAGGTCTAGAAATGTGAGGTAGAATGTATTTGATTTGATAGTCACGGTGCCAGTACAAGGTTAGCCAATGTTTCTTTTTTCTTTGGGTTGTTCTTTTTTTAACTATCGCCCTTTGGTAAGTCAAGTAACTAAAAAGAGAGAGAGAGAGAGAGAGAGCAGAAAAACAACAAAGCGTGGGAGAGTTACTAAGAGAGAGAGAGTCCCGCATCCTACCCTCACGTTTTTCTCCGTAACTGAAATTGGGAAACTGTACATCAGTTTTGCGCCTCATCTGCACGACCCACACACACATGACACTCACACACACTTTCTCACAGCCTACTAGCAACCAACCAGTCCTTTGGCAGGTCATGGCCATGATCACAAACAGAGCAAACTACCTACAGGTTGCAAAACGCTTCCTACTGGTTTTTATATGTCAAAATTTTATTAATAATTTGTGTTTTTTTGTGTATAAATTGTACATGAAATACTTCATGCTAAAGACGATTTGAGCTAATACAATAAATAGTTCACTCCCGCTGATTTAATAATCTCCCAACATAAACAAACATAATAAGAACCTAAAATACAAAATGCTGAACGGAAAAATTAAACTGCTGTTCATTGCTTGATACTAACCCATTTAATCTCTAGCTCTACCTCTGTAACCACCTCTTCTTGGGCCGCCTCTGGATGGTCTTGGTCTTTCAGCTGGGGCGTTCTTCAATCTGGTCAATGGCAAGATACCTTCTGGGATGTTCAATTCAGTTCTCAAGAACTCAACACCTTCGTCAGTCAAGGTGTAGTAGTAGTATTGCCATGAGAATTGAGTCTTGACGTAACCTTTAGAAGTCAAAGATTGCAAAGCCTTGATGACGTACAAGTTTCTAGTGTCGATTTCATCGTGCTTTGGTTGGTTGAAGTCCTTCTTGGCAACGACAACACCTTCTGTAAAACGTGTTAGTAAACTTAATCCTTCGGATATGGGAAACTCACAGATAAACTAGTAGAAATCAGTCGACGTGGGGGATAGGAATGCACTTTTCATTCTTTCTTCTTGAACTGTTATGGATGCCTGTGTTGTAGTCATGGTTTCCATTCTGGGTTTGGGATCTAATTGTAGTATTCATTGTTGCTCTCTATTCATATCTTTTTGCAGTATTCCCAGTTTTCTTGATATCTCTATCCCCTCAAAGTTTCTCCTGATTCTCGCTATTCTGCATATTCAATATGACATACCTTGGAAGAGGTATTGGTGGATCTTCTTTCTGTCTTCTTTTGGAATTAACATGCTGTGACTCTAGTTGATTACTGCTCCTAAAAGAACCAATATTGAATTTTCAAATTTTCAGTATCTTTTTTTTTTGTTAGAATTGGTGGTGCGCGAGAGCGTAGTATGGACAGGAACATCCAGGAGTGCGAGATAGTGGGAGGAAAGAGGAAAGAAAAAAAAATTTTTTGTCGTGTAGAAGTGTGAATTTCTTGTCATGTGCGAGGATTTAGTCTAGGGTTGTAACCCTAGTATCCGAGACAGGAACGCGGCTGATGTTTGGCTAGTAGGTGCAATCAGCATAGCACACAGTAATGAGTAAACCTGAGAATAGTTCTGAGCATACGTAGATTGATGGCTGTTCATGGGAAGCACTTCCATATACTGCACAACCAGTAGCATAGTATTGGGGTGTCGATTTGGTATGAGAGAATGACCAGCTGTGGTTGCAACTCAAGAAGCAACACGCGGCGCAAGTTGATAAGCGCTGATCCATGGGTCTCTAGGATAAGGCAAAATAGCCACCTACTGCTAACATCTATTATTAAAAGGTTAAACATACGAGCTACCATATAGTGAAATTAAGTGTTCCATTTAGTTCCAAGAGACGCAAACCAATACTTCCACATCGCTGCGAAAAGCTCTCCCACCTCTATTACCCGCTTTCGCCACGGCTCTTCGTCCACTCAGCAGAACCTGATTGTCGTCCTACTGGTAAATCACTGGATGATGTTGTTTCTGGAGAAGTATTTGTCGTTTTCTTTAATGTTTCTGCATTGTGTGGTACAATAATTCTCTGGTACACTTTTATTAGCGCGTCTTCTGGGATTGACTGCAGCAGCTGCAGCAGCACCTGTCTGTAGTAATCTGATTGTTTTCTGCTGTTGACGTAACGGATGACTACCTTAACTTTCTTTTCACTCGTTATTGTTGCTTTGTCTATTTGCTTTTCGGGTGTAATGTACTTATCACTTAGGTCAATCATATAATGCCGATTAAACCCTATGACAAAGCTCATTTTCTTCCCCCAATTGTTACAGTACAACAATGGTTCATCTGCGACTGCCTCGCATGGATCTAAATGAATCCATCTTTTGGCTCCGAACGAATAATACTCACACCAGACATGGTCTTCTTGGTTCCAAACATATCGGATTCTATCGCTATCGCCGCCACCCCCAATCAATGCATGGAGGATCAACATAAAACAATTGACCCACTCCCCACATCTGCCCTTTCTCGACTTTAATAGCGATACCGGATTGTTGATTCTGGGGAACTCGACACGTTGTCCACAGCTCTTGCATTGATAAACTTCGATAACGGAGACTTGATCCGGGTTTCCAGGAGCACCACGTCTGGCTCCTTTGGAGTCCACGTCCTCTGATCCACATGGACACGTGGGTTTGTTGACCCAGGTGAAGAAGTTGTTCTTGAAGTAGTGGAGCAATTCACGGACAAGCAAATCGTCATAGTCGAGTTCCGGATCCGTATTCTCTTGCTCCCGCTTCTCGAGGTTACCATAGACCTTCTCCAAATCTATAGTATCCAACACAGCATCCAAGGCAATCGGATCCCTGTATCTGTCGGTGCAGTTGGCAAGACTGAGTATTGAGCCAATAACTGGGAGTTGGGAATCGTGTCTCAACTCTTGTTGCGGGATGAATGATTTCTTGCTGTCGAATTCTATCTTTTTCTCTGCATATGCTGCGATAAGCTTGTCTGCTAACTTTTTGTAGTCTATAGGTGGGTCTATTGGTGGCATTGTAAGTTGTGGTGAATGGCAAACAGGAATACCGAAATGTGTTCAGGGAATTGTCTACGCTTCTTTTTTTTTTGTTACTTTGTGATCGTTTAACTATGTGGCGGTACACGGGCGATTGCTATATATCAAACTCAACTTCAGTCTTTCCTTTCTTCGCTTGGTTGTGTTTCTTCGGATTCTTTACCAGTGGACTCTGCAACGGGTGTTGCACTCTTGCTCTCTTCATTGCGCTTGAGTTTTCGAGGTGGCAACACTTTATTGAAAGCTTCTTCCCAGTCACCACCAGTCTCAAACCACTGGCAAAGCAATTCATAAACATGAGATGTCACTAGCACGTGTCTGCCATTCACCTCAATATACTTCCCAATCGGTAACCTTGCCACTCTAATGCCCAATTCTTTTGCTTTGTTGTAACAAAGTTTCTTGTGTCTGTTTTTATCAACAATTCCACCAATGACGTATGTATGGTTTGGTTCCAATTTGGTAATCTCTTCGTCGGTGTCAGCGGTAAGATAGACCAATTGCAGTTTGTCTCCGACTTCCGTCAACGATTTATCAGTAAACTCAAGATTACCGGTCCATAAAGTGTACTCTCCCAACCCACTTTCAAATCTCTCCTTGAGACGCTTGCTGAACGAAGTGACGGTGATGGGGAGCTTGTAATTACAACGTCTCATTGCCGCATAGCATGTCTTGATCTGATTGGATAACGACACAATCTCGCCATCCAGCATCAAGTCATCGAAAGCACAGTCAACAATAATCGAGACATCAGTTGGGGTTTGCTTGGTCCGCTTGCGCTGTGCTTCACGCAATTCTTCGTTTTCATGTAGTCTCACACGTTTTCTTTGTCTAGCAAGACGCTTCTTCTCACGCTGTACCTCAAGGTATTCTGCCTTGGTGTCCTTCCACCGCTGCTTCTTCTGCTGCCTCTTCCATTCTGCTCGCGACACTCCGTCCGGGATGACCTCGAGACGTCTCAACTTTCTTCTTTCTTCGATTTCTTCCGGAGTTGGTTTTGATCTCTTGGGCTTTGGAGCCAGTTCGGCTGACGATGACGCAGTAACATCGGCGGGAGGAACAGCAGGAGTAGGTGTTGCCTCTGGGGTTGGTTCGGACATGCCTGTAGACCTGATGGTGTAACAGCTGAAATTTTTTTTTCTTTTCCGCAGAGAAGCGTCTTATCACCCATGGCTGCCAACAAGCATAGGCTGCTTATGTGGCAGATCGAAGAGACGAGGAGTCAGTGAAGAGAAGATACCCTGTTACCAGAGTGTTCACTGTACTACTAAAGCATTCTGCAGGCTCAAACCGAGATCGTATGTAGTCTTCCAGCTTTAGGTGCATTCCGCCAGAAAAAGCTTGATCTTGTAACAGCGTCAACATGGCCATGAACATGTCGTCCTTCACCTTCAACTTGGGAACCGGGAATAGCAGTATCCAAAAAAAGGGCCCTACCAAGTCAATAACTGGAGGACAAAAGCTGAGGTAGTCAAAAAGAATGGTCCCTAGCAGGATCGAACTGCTGATCTTGGCGTTATTAGCACCACGCCTTAACCAACTGGGCCAAGGGACCGACTTCTTGGAAGTAGTGAAGCACCTGGTTATCCAGGAGATGAGCACAGAAAGGACAAGAAAGTCCCTTGTATAACACTATGTCAAGCACTTCTGGTTACTCTACTCTCTCACGGGTTGCCTCTGACATACAGAAGAAACGCTGAGAGTGCGTGGCGAGTCGACTTCTTCACCACTTAATCACGTGCCCTTTTCCACGTTAATTTTTCAGTCCTCATCTCAATTTTTTTTTGTTCCAATCCACAAGTCCATCTCTTTACCCGGGAACCAAAGCCAAACCATGAAATTCATTGTCTCTGCTGACGACACAGGAGCAGCCAAGGAAGTTATCTGTAACAGAGGAACCGATACCTCCAAGCAAGATGCCATCCAACCAATAGCCATCAACAACTACTTCACGGAACCGAGCGCATCGTTGAAAACACGAATAATCCATCTTCTCAGTTTCAATTACCAATATGTCATCACAACCAGACTCGGTGGCCAAGTGTCTGTGTATGACATGAATGAGGAAGAGGACGAAGAAGAAAGTGAAGAAAAGTATAAATTGTTGCACAACTTTGAGTTGCCAGTGGGCAAAGATGATAAACCAATTGCATTGGCTAAAGTAGAGATCTTGGAGAGTGTGATTGTTGCGTTTGAATCGAGCAAGATCTTCTTGATTCATATTAATGACAAGTTTAATTTCAAGCCATTGGAAATCTCCATTCCCGAAGCAAAACCAATTAGTGCATTCACAGTCAACCCCCAAGCAGAAAACATCATAGCCATTGGCGGTAAAGAGTTTGATTTGCAAGTGGTTCAACTCTTCAACACCAGCATCAACAGCACCATATTTAAAAAGAAGAACTATGAGAAAGAATTCGTCCCCAAAGTTGTTTTCAAAGCCAAGAATGTCAAGAATGATCATTTGGATCTTAGGGTGCCAATCTGGATAACCAACATCTTGTTCTCGAAAGCAGACAAAGGTTACAAGCTAATAACATCTACGAGATACGGACAAGTCCGTTTGTACGACACCACCGAGGGAAGAAAACCTAGAAAAGACTACCAAGTCACTGACAAACCAATCGTCACTTTGTCATACGCCAACGATGAACAATCAGAGATAATAATCACCGACACCCACAGTCTCATGGCCAAGTATTCATTGACAAAGATTGATGAAAAGGGGTACAAAACAAACTCTGCGTCTGCGGGAGATATTGTCAAGCCGGTGCCGAAATTGTTGGGCAAATACACGGGCGGCAACACCGGTGCCACATTTGGAGTGCAGGTTTATGAAGATATCGTTGCCTTTGCTGGGTTAGATAGATACTTGAGAGTTTTCGGTGTTAAATCACGTGAGATTTTAGCTAAGGTTTACCTTGGTGTTGAAGTGACGTCGCTTTTGGTATTGGACGACGAGGACGAAGAGGATGAGGAAACAAGAAAACGTAAGAGAGACGAACAAGAAGAAGACGAGGAATTGTGGAATGAATTAGACACTACTAAGAAACAAGCTATATAGATTTTTCAGTCTCAATACCACGGCTATCGGATCTGTTGCTAGTGTTTATCACACTCATGCACTTCCATTCGTTCAAGTAGTTACATTTCCACAAGCGTAGTTTGCCATCATCACCGGCTGACGATAGAATAGTCCCAGTCATATTCCAGCTAACTCGCCATACCTCCAGCTTGTGGTCGTTGAGCTTGGCCAACGTCTCTATCCTTAGATCACCGTTCGGTTGTTCTGAAGCTTTGAATATTCTGACAAATCCGTCTTTGCACCCAGTAGCAATTAGGTGATAGTTGCGTCCCATGGAGGGAGCCCAGCTGACAGATCTTATTAGCCCATTGTGTTCCGGGAGATTGCAGATTTTCATGTATTTCTCCCCAGAAGTTTCATCGTCGTCTGTTTGCTTAGGGACACTGCCGTAAACGAAACCTTGATCCAATGCAACGACAACGAACTTTTCCGTCTTGGTGAATTTGGAAGGACACCATTCAATGCCAAAACTACTTTGCAAGCTCTTGGCCGGCAACAGCAGCGTAAGGATGGCTATCTCGGTGGTCAAAACCCAATTCGTTAAATCATTTGGCTCCACCGATTCATAAATCCTGAAAATCCCATCGGATCCAACGCAGCCTAACTTGAATCCTAAATGGTTGGGAGCAAAGCACACATCATAGATTGGACCATACGATTCTTGCGCTAGGGTGGCCAACTTTGTCCATCTTCTTCCTGACCCGGGCATTTCGTCCGGTTGCTCTTGCCATATCTTGACGGTCCTGTCATAGGAACAGGAGGCTAGTATTTTGGAACTGGAGAATTCGGGATGTGCCCACGATACTTTCCCAATCAGCGAATCGTGTGCTTTCCACAGGTCGTTCAATATCCACGCCGACGTTGCCGAGTCCAAGTCAAAGACTTTGATTTGCTGATCAGACGAAACTGTCGCTATGTGCTTCCCGTAGAAGTCGTACTTGATGTCATGGATCAATTCCTCGTGTCCTGTAATAAATGGCTTCAAACTCATTGATAAGGCGGTGTTTTTTGGGGTATTGTTGATGTTAATCCTATCACTATGTTTTTCGTCCGAGTTCACGTTCTCGCTCTGCCTCGGCCGTTGACGAGATTGATTCCGCTGCTGTTCTTTTTCTGGTGTTTACATTTAATTTTTCAGCCTTCACTTCCTGCTTTCCTAGTTCTACACCTTCAGCCTACACATATGTTTTGGAGACTAGTCAAGATAGCGGTGGTGGTGGGATCCATTGCTGCAATCACCCCTAACAACCCGTTACGCACCCTGCTTTCATTTGCGTGCATAGGCTATGTCATTACCGTGCTGTTGATACCGAAGGTTGGCCCCAGTTTCATAAAGATCGGGCTCAAAGGAAAAGACATGTCCAAACCTCCACCAGTGTCAGAGATCCCAGAAACTATGGGATTAGTTACATCTATCGCATACATGTTTCTCATGATTGGTCTCATCCCGTTCATTTTCTTCAAGTATCTCGTTTCCTTTAGTTCCTTGGCCAATGACGAAGTGATGACAAAGAATTATATCGAGCAGTACCAATCGTTGACAGACAACCGATTATTCCCTCATAATAAGTTGGCAGAGTACTTGAGTGCATTGTTGTGTTTGCAATGCACTATACTATTGGGGTTGCTTGACGACTTGTTTGACATCAGGTGGAGGCACAAGTTCTTTTTGCCTGCAGTGGCGTCGATTCCATTATTGATTGTTTACTATGTCGATTTCAGTGTCACCTCAGTCGTTGTTCCCAAGTTTGTTACTGATTTCCCTGGAGGATACCACCTTGTCAACGGAATCAATTTCTTTATAAAGTATGGTAACCATTTGGTGACAACCGTCTCCGGGTTGTCCTTCAGAACGTTGCAAACAGACTATGTTGTTCCAGACGAGGCTCCAAAGTTGATCGATTTGGGTATATTCTATTACGCTTACATGTCTGCCGTCTCCATCTTCTCCCCCAACTCGATCAACATTCTTGCAGGGGTAAATGGGTTGGAAGTTGGCCAGTCGTTAGTGTTGGCTGCAATTTTTTTGATTAATGATTTCTGCTATCTTTTGTCGTCAAATATTTCTCAGGCGGCTCATGACTCCCATATGTTCTCAGTGGTTTTCATTATTCCTTTCGTTGGTGTGTCCTTTGGTTTGTTACAGTACAATTGGTTCCCAGCTAGAGTGTTTGTTGGTGATACCTACTGTTACTTCAGTGGGATGGTCTTTGCCATTGTCGGTATCTTGGGCCATTTTTCCAAAACCCTTTTGATCTTCTTGTTGCCTCAAATTATCAACTTTCTTTACTCAGTGCCACAATTGTTTCACATCCTACCATGTCCGAGACACAGATTGCCAAAGTTTAATGTTCAAGACGGTTTCATGTATCCAAGTTTTGCAACCCTAGAAAAGAAGTCCGTTGTTGCCGAAGCCATACTAAAGTTCCTTGAATTCTTCAAATTCATCAAAATAGAAAGAGACCCTAAACTGAAGGAGATTGTCAGGTTTTCCAACATGACTATTATCAACCTCACGTTGGTCTGGTTTGGTCCCTTGCGTGAAGACCATTTATGTATGGTGATCTTGGCATTGCAGTTTGTCATAGGAGTGTCTATGATTATAACAAGACATACAGTTGGACCATGGCTCTTTGGGTATGATAACTTATCTTGGGGAGTCAAGTAAGAAGTGGTCGGTTTTATAGACTTGTTTTTATATAGATTGCAGCATATAGCCTAATAATAGTCGTGTGTGTGCGGACTTTTCCTTTTTAGTTTTTCGTCCGTACATTTTACTAACGATCTTCAACAAGAGCAACAACACATTCTCTTTTTTGTTACTTCCTTCAGTTAGCCAACGCTTGACACTTCTTGATCCACAAGTAGTATTAGACCAGCTAAAACCAAAAAATAAGACAATGGTAGGCCCACCTCCACCACCACCGCCTCCTCCGCCCAGTATGGGCAACTTGCCACCTGGCCCTCCTCCTTCAATGCCGCCAGGCAGAGACGCATTATTGGGAGATATCAGAAAGGGCGCCAAATTGAAGAAAGCAACCACTGTGGACAAATCCAAGCCAATGATTGAAGGCAAGACATCGGTATCGACGGGTCCCCCAGCACCAGCACCACCTTCGGGTGGTGCTCCATCGGGATCAGCACCAGCAGTTCCATCATTTCCTTCTGGCCCTCAACTAGGAGACATTTTTGCCGGCGGTATGCCGAAGTTGAAACACGTCGATAACAGAGTCGGAATTACGCCCCCTTCAGCGCCAAAAATCCCAGGTGCCAGTACTCCTCTGGTTCCGTCGAGACCTACCAAGAGCTCGGCTCCGTCATCGACTAACGTCAAGAGCAGTGTTCCACCACCCGTGCCTTCTGCTGTATCACCAATTCCGGGCAAAGCTCCGCCTCCACCATCGATTGCAGTCACACCATCGGCAACCCCCAAGGTGCCACCAACAAGGCCAAAGAAATCATTACATGTTAGGAATGCCTCTGTGAACTCGATCAAATCGAATGAGCTGAGAAGTAAAACTCCGCCAATACCGTCGGGCCTACCTCCTATCCCAACAAGTGCACCTCCACTCCCAGGAAGCACACCGCCCCCGGCTCCACCAGCACCACCTGCTCCCCCAGCACCTTCAGCGCCTTCGTTGACCAAGAAAGATAGCACGCCATCAGCCCCACCATTTCCATCTGGAGGACTACCATTTTTGGCACAAATTAATGCAAAGAGAGATGACAAAAATGTGGTGAGCTCGACGACATCAACTTCATCGAACCCACCACCGGCACCACCAGCTCCTGCCCCACCACTGTTGCCATCTTCTGGTCCACCTCCTATTCCAGGGTCGTTGCCACCTTCGATCCCAAAACCACCACAATCGCACCCACCATCGTCGAACAATAAGTACTCTGTGAAATCTATGATCCCACCTTCTAACTCAAGCTCGTCGGTACCAAAGGCACCACCTCCACCAAGTTCATCATCCATCCCACCACCCCCACCAGCTGCTCCTCCACTTCCAAGCACATCCGCACCCAAATTGCCTACCAGTGGTGCACCTCCCCCGCCACCGCCTCCGCCGCCAGGTCCTGCACCTCCTATATTTGGAGCACCAATGCCAGAGACTAAGTCATCGTCGGGTGGAGGATCTTCCGCGCCAACTGCACCTGTTGCTCCTGGTGGTGCGTTACCATTCTTAGCACAGATCAATGCCAAGAGAAACGACGAGTTTGTCGTCGATGGAAGCGCAAGTGGATACACAACTAAGCCTGGAGATTCAAGTGCGTCTTCGTCAGCACCAGCAACCAGTTCCAACAAACCAGCTACTGGAGCTCCACCAATTCCTTCCATTCCTAGTGCAAACAATCAAAAGAAGTCGTTCAGTCCATTTTCGCTTCCCAAGAAGAACGAGCTGAAGAGTAGTGCACCACCAATTCCAAGCAACGCTCCGCCAATACCACTGAATGCGCCACCAGTACCGGGAGCACCACCACCATCACAGCACAAACCATCAATTCCAGCACCTGTGCCAATTGTTCCTCCCCAAGGTGCACTTCCTCAACACCTGTTGCCGCAAAGAACGCCGCTGCCTGCGTCAACGCAAGAAAGTTTCGAAACTCCATCGCCAAGCCTACCATCTTCGGGCCCACCCCCTTTGCCACATACATCTGCACCATCGCTCCCACGAGTCACGAAGAAAGCAGCCCCACCACCGCCTCCTCCAAGTGGCGGTGGTTCTTCGTCGCGTGTGTCGTCGTCTAACTTTAGCGAACTAGACTCGAGACAGAATGCTGGGTCTAATTTGCGAAAGATATCTGCGCTGGCATACACCATTAACCCAAGAAATGGGTCGGGAAACGGCGATTCAAAGCTGGAGAAGTTGGTTATTGACGACAAGAGGTTCAAGTTTGTCAATGCCAATGCGTTGCCTAACCCACGAAGATTTGGCGAGAAGGGCCAAACGCAGAAATTGTATCCTAGTGGAAGAGGGTCCTCTGTGCCTCTTGATTTAAGTCTATTTTCATAGTGTCTTATACATAATAAATGATCTAACTAAACCTATGTACATTCATCAGGGGACCATATTTGGACCACGTTATCGTAGAACGAGCACGTAGCTACGTATTTCCCATCACAGGACCAATCCCCACCATAGCACATACTCTCATGATCCCCCTTGAAGTACCTCTTCATTTCAAACAGATCACCCTCACCAACGTCAACGATCCTAGCTCCATCATACATACAGCAAACCAACACCCGATCATCGCCATCCGCAGGACAAGGAACTAGTCTCCACACACCCCCACCGAGGTTCTCCTCGTTTTTCTTCCTCGGAATCATCCCCGAAATCAACGCCGGATTCTCTCGGTCAACCACACGCAAGTCCCACACACGCAACGTATCGTCGTACGCGCCCGTCCATAGCACATGCGGGTTCGTTGCATTCCAACCCGGACCCAGTGAAAGTATCGACACCACACCGGCTTCGTGGCCCCTCGCGAGACTCCATATCGCTTCACCAGTCCGCGTGTCGTGCGCTATGAGTTTCCCGTCGTCTCCCCCAGTGTATGCCACGTGACGCAACTCTCCAGCTTCGCCAAATGAACCGGTCCAGCATTCGAGGGAGTGGGTGGTGTCAAAGTAGGTCACCTCGTCTGTTGTCAAGTCAAGGATCCCCAGGGTTCCGTTCGTGCACGTGATTAGAAGTTCAGATGGTCTGTCGTTCGGATTGAAGAAACATGACGTGATGAGCGTCGTCTCATCGATGGTGACGTCCCGCAGGAGTGCTAGTTCGTCATGTTTATCACTGAAGAACCAGATGAGTACGTGGCCGTTGGAGTGTGCGGTGACGATTAATCCAGGATCGTACGGGCTGAACTTCACGTCGAGTATGGCGCCGTGGGGCGTGGGGATGGATGAAACTAGCGTGAGGGTGTGGTTGACGTAGGTGTAGTAGTCGAGTGAGCCGTGTCGCGTGCCGTTGTCTTCGAGCTTGTACGTCCCGATAAAGAGCTTGGTGGGGTCAACAGGGTGGATCCGGAGACAGCATGGAGGGAGTGAGGTCTTGGTGACTGTGTATCGTTTACTGTTCGGTATTGAGTCCATTGTTGGTTAAAGTAATGATGATCACATCGTGAAAAAATACAAGCGCTTCGGATCTATAGCGAAGCAAAAAAAATCCTAAACATCAACACTCTTCTTCCTTGTGTTGCAAAATCTGAAATCACTAACAACGATGTCCTTATATGCTAGATGGATGGCGCTTCCCTTGAAAGTCCGTATCTATATCGGGGTGTCGACTATGGGTGTTGCGGTGTTGGGCGACTACGTCACGTCGAGGATAGCTAGTGAAATGGAAGCAAGAAAAGAACTCGACGAGCTTGAAAAGAGGAGACTTGCTACGACGACGACCAATGAGAAATAGAAGAATTGTGGACAGCTATTGACTAGCTAGATAATCATTGTAGATAGTTTATATTATGGAATATTATTTATTTGGTTTATTATTAAAATTGTTTTTGTTTTAAACTACTATATATCACAAATCATCATCTCTACGTTTCTGGTTTAATACTTGAGCAATCCTTTCTGAACAAACTCCTTTCTAATAGAACTTATGAATTCTAAGAATTTAGCTGGGTTGGAGTCAATGCCTCTGGAGTAGACAAACTTGGAAGCCAAGTGGGTTGCAAAAATAGCTTTCAAGTAAGCTTCAGGCACTCTGGCCAACACATTCTCAATACCAACCTTCTCCAACAACAAAGGTGGCAACGAGTCCAACAAGACGGCGTTTCTAAATTCAACGTCATCTTCCCATAATTCCTTGGAGTTGGCCAATTCGTCACCCAACTTATTGATAGCAACACTCAACTTGTCGGACAAAATGGTGAATGGAGTGCCAGTTTCAGCCTTCAACTTCCACAAGGATTCAAATTCAGCTTCTGCATTACGAACAATGATCTTCTGAACATCCTTGACGTAGTCTTGGTAGAATTGTGGCTTGGCTCCGGTCTCTGGATCAACACACATGTTTTCCAAGAATCCTTTATCGTCGAATGCCAAAGCGGACAAGACTTCCAAAGACGAAGAAGTGACACCACCCTTGTTGGTTGAGGCATCCTTGAAGATAATGATACCTGCTTTCTCTAAGATTAATTTAGCAGATTGTGTAATAAATAAGTTGGCACCTTCAACGAAGTATGGAACAATGGTCTTTCCTGTCTTTTCGTCAATTAATTCATGCACATTGTTGGTGTCAATGGCAGCTGGTCTACCACCACATGGGACAAACAAGTCAACACCGTTGGTACCGAATTGCTCCTTCAATTTCAAATGGAAAGTGTTTCTGAAGGCAACACCACTGGTGACGATTTCACCGCTTGGCAACTTGACATCCATGTCGTCAACCAAAACAATGTAACCCTGTGGAGACAATTTGGACTTGTCGTAGTGTTCAATCATCTTTCTTTCTTTAGCCAATCTGAGCAACTCTTCTTTGTCTAATCCTTGAGGATCAGCAATAACACCGGAACCGTCAACAATACCGACATAGTTTTCCCTTCTGGACAACAAGATTTCGTTGGAACCCAAGTCACCATCTGGACCACCGGTTTGGAACTTACGAATGGTTGCATCGTCAATGTTCAATTTCTCGTAAATCTTGTTGACGTAAGCACGCACAGACAATGTGGTCATACCATATTCATCGTGAGGAATACCACCAATTTCTGGAGACTTACCAGTCAAGAAAGACTTCCACCATGGAGCACCTCTTTCTCTGGCGTGCAAAGTGGCCCAGTCAACATAACCGGCAGTACCTTCATCTGGACCCAAGAACAAGATTTCTGGCTTTTGGTACAAGTCAACGTAGCTGTCCTTGACACCTGGGATGTGCTGCTTCAACAACAAGTCAATCAAGGCGTCAATGTACTTTTCAAAGCAAGCTTGAGGACGGTCTTGGGCTGAGCCGTGATCCAACAAGATAACACCTTTGGAACCACCCTCTGGGATATCCTTGTTCTTACGTTGTTGGGTGTTGGCCAAGTTGTAGTTTTCGTCAAACAAGTTTCTGGCATTGACATTGTAGGCATCCAAAGATCTGGATCTAACGATTCTGATACCACCACGGGCAATATCTCTGAATCTGATGTGGAAACCCCTGAAGTCACTTCCGACAACAAAGAACATACCGTATGGACGTTCTGGGTATTCGGATTCTGGCAAGAAAGATGGGTTCAATCTGAATGACAAGGCAACCTTGGTGGAGGTGTAGAAGTTGGTCTTCAAGATGGACTTGTTGAATGTGTACAAAGCTCTCAAGACGACAGCATGGTGCTCATTCTGGGAACATTCTCTGCTCAACAATTTCTCAAACTCTTCTTCGGAACCAACTGGGGTGATTTGAGATAATCTTTGGTAAGACAAGGTTTTTTCCATGGATGATCTGATGTAGTGAACGTCGGCAAATTGACGGTACAATTTTCTGACAATTTCACTTCGGGCATTGAAAACTTCCTTAATGTAGTCCTGGGTATAAGTTTCGGCTCTCAATCTCTTCTTCAAGCTGTTCAAGACCTCAGCGTGCTCAATGGACTTGGAAGGATCCAACAAAGAAGACAACTTGGAGTATTCAGGACCCAAACGGTTCAAGAAATGGGTGACAAAAATAACACCAGATTGAGCATAGATGGATTCTTGCAAGGACAAATCACCTTGAATGAATCTGTCGTGGAACAAGTTGTGAGGAATACAGTACAACAAAGAAGCTTCCTTGATGACTTGGTAGATGGACAAATCAACTGGGGATTTTCTCAGCTTGGAGGTGACGTACATGGAGATGATTGTCACGCCATTGGCAAACTGCTCAACATACTTTCTGGTGACGTGCAACTTGTAGTAGTTGGCCAAGTCACCCAAAGCGGAGTTGTATCTAGCAGTGGAGTTTTGTCTGTAACCGATAACCACTCTGTATTCCTCAGAGTCTTCAATTGGGAAGTGTCTAATGACAGGACCAGTAGTATTAGTCACATCCTTGACAATTGAAGTGTACAAGCTCTTGGTCTTTTCAGAAGCAATTTGCAAGAAGGTCTTGTCACCGATTTTCTGCAAGTCAGTCTCGTTCTTATCCACTTGGGCTTGAGCATATTGGTTCTTGTAGACAAAGAACAATCTGACAAACTGGTTGTGCAAGTTGGAGTTTTGTTGGTAGACACCCAGCAAGATTGGGTCAACCTGGTAGTTCAAAGGAGCACTGTAGTATTCAGTTCTGTAGCTGTTGGTGGTGGAATTCGATGGGTCAATGTACTTGTCGTCAATTCTTTCTTCAAATTGGTTTCTCTTGTAGTTTTCAGCATCGACGGTATCGAAAAACACGGCGTGGTCGTCAGACTCCCTCTTGTAAGAAATCAAGGGCTGTTCGCCAAAACTCGAGTAAGCTTGCACTTTACAGGAGTACAAGGCGTGGATGTGGGAAGCAATGTCTTGTGGGGAAGATCTGGCAAAAAACACGTCATCAATTCCTAAGCTTTCGTAAAACCATTTGGTTTCTGATTCAATCAAGGACTCCGGGATGAAGCCGGTGGAGTCCAAGACGTCCAAGACTTGTTCAAACTGGTCCTTCTTGCCGCTGAAGGGGGAGTCGATGTAGTCGTGTTTCAAGCTCATCTGACTGGAGGTGTTTGAGGTGGTTTTGTAGATGTTCAAATGAGACACCCCGTTTTCAAGTGAAGCACTCATGGTTGGTTGTTGTTTGTTTGTAGTAGTTGTTTATTATCTGAATTAGAATCAAAGAGATGGAAAAGGTGGAAATAAGTTGGGACGGAAAGAAAAAGGGTGGGAGATTTGGGGTAGTATTTATAGTTATTTTTTTGGATTGTTTTTATTTTCTGTCGTTGATGATGATGGTGTTATTAGAGTATGGGGTTAATTATAGTAGTGGTGGTGGTGGTTGTTGTTGTTGTGATATTACATAAGATCCCTGTTACGAGGGGTGTTTCAGAGGAAGTAAACCTAGTGGCGTTTATTCGTACTGGGCTAATGAAAATACCGCAAATGGGTAGACGCCAGTGTGGGAGTGTTTTTTGTTACACTTTTCACTGCTCTCCCACATTTCGGTGCTTCACGGAGTTCTACTTCCAGACACAGAAACAAAGACAATGACAAAAGGAGGGGGAGATGGCGGCACATTCAGGCGAGAAAAGCTTACTCGGCCACTGGTTACTAGAACTGCTCCGAGAAGCGAACAACTACTACCACCACCGAGTGCAACTGGCCCCCAACCACGTTAACTAACCCAGACCTACGAAAGTCTCTGAGACTCCGGGGGGACAGAGGATTACTGACACAACGGGACTGTCATTCCTTGGAGAATCAAAGAGACGATACACCATGAAGAGGCTTATTGTGTCATTCCCTCTTTATTCTCTCCCTCTCCCCCAGCGAGAATATACTTAAAAGTAAAAGCGCAGGCTTATTACCCACAGAATTTTCCATTTTCATTGCTTCCACACCTCCGGATTTGCTCTTAAACATTACCTCCCTTACAACCACGAGGCATTTTTCCCTCTTTGAAAGCCATGCTTGAGGGCTTGGGGACTAGTCCCAGGGGTGGAGCAACAGTATTGTCCTTTCAGTGGCATTGGCGTTTTTACTTTTATTACCTTTTTTCTTTTTTTTTTGGGGATCTGGGATGGGAGACGCACTTCCACGTAGCAACCTCTCCTATCAGGATTCTGAAAAATTATTCCGAGCAGTGTCATTGATTTTACGCTGTGGATACCATCAAAGAAATTAAAGCTTGTGTTGGTTAGTGACTCTCAGTGGTGTAAGTAATTACTAAGACCGTATACTCCTCTCTTCCTCGGAGTGTATGTCTACGTTGTGAGTGACACTGTTTGGGTGTAGAAGAAATTCCGGTTGTGTGTGGTCATTCAACGTGGTGGCCGTTTTTTCTGTGTCCGGTGGTTCTGAAATGTGGAGCACTCGCTGTCGCCTGGGTTTGGCTGCCGTTGGCGCGCAGTGGCCCAAAAGAAAGAAAAAAAATTGCTGCAATTGGCGCTGTGTGGCATAACCAAAACAGAAAACAGTAAAAAATGCCGCTTGCTGGAACGGTGGTGGTGGTGGAGGTTGCACTGGTGCAAGGCATTAAATGGCCTACAACTTTAATGCCACAAAGAGGGTATTTGGATCTAGATTCAGACCACCAGAGAGGAATCTCCATACACACGCCTGTGGTTGTTCCCCCACCCCTCCTCAGTTCTTGGGGTTTTTCTTGGTCAAGGTCGTATTGATCCGACCCAACGTTTTCTCAGCTCTCGGGATATACGCTTTGTCCCCCCCCCCCCCCAAGAAAGGAGGGGGCAGAAATGTATTAAGAGATGCGCTAAAAGAAAAATTTTTACACTTTTGTTTCATCACTCTTTTGGGGCATTTGGAAAGTGCTATTGGGATGACGCTTCGGAACTTAATTCACTCGCTAGGGTTTTCCCATTGTGTAGTTGCATTTTTCACTTTTTCGCTTTTTTCGCTCTTTACCCCAGATTTGTCAGAAACCCCACATATTTCTAAAAATACGTTTGTCCCGGAATACCACCTATACTGCTGCAAAAAAAGAATCCACTAACCAGTCAACCATACATTACTAATCTATACACATGGCTACAAACCTACCAGCCATGGTCAAACAACATACTGACACTTTCTCCGTTGTTGATTCTTCTAATGGCCTCAGCGAAAACTCTACTCACGTCTAACACCTCAATCCTGTCGCCCAAAATTTCAACATGCTCGCTCTGTGGTGTTGAGTTGGTCACCACGACTTTGTCAATTGCACTCTGCTCGATTCTGTTGATGGCATCACCACTGAAAATACCGTGTGTCACCAACGCATAGACGTACTTGGCACCTTGGTCCTTCAACAACTTAGCAGCTCTGGTTATCGTGTACGAGGTATCCACCAAGTCATCGATCAAGACACACACTTTGTCCTGCACGTCCCCAACCAACATCGTAGTTGCAACCATCGTTGGGTTCTTGCTGTTGCTCAGCAAGCTATTCGTCATGGACGTCAGCGGTGGATTCCTTGGGATCTTGGCTCTTCTCTCCTTGTGAATCAACGCAAACGAGCAGCCCAATCCATCAGCAATCGCCGTGGCTCTCTTGGCACCACCCGAGTCCGGACTCACAATCACACAGTCCTTGTAGTTTGGAATAAAGTTCAAGATATAATGCTTCAAGATCGGCTTCGAGTACAAGTTATCCACAGGTACGTTGAAGAACCCCTGGAACTGCGGGTCGTGCAAGTCCATCGTGATGACACGGTCAGCCCCGGCAGTAGTCAACAAGTTCGCAATCAACGTCCCATTAGGCGAGATCCACTGCTTGTACCCGCTCTCCGTCTTACCCAGCGCATCCACCTGTGGTAAGAAACTCATGGCTGCCGAGTTTGTCACAATCGACTTGGCAGTGTATCGTCTAGGCACAGGCATCCTAAGCTTCCCGTCATTCGCGGACACAGAGGCAACGGAGCCAGGTGTAGTTGGCGTCACTGGGACACTGGCACCACCAAGCTGCTTATCCTGGTTTTCGCACTGTGACAACGGGTTAGGCGTGCCCGGGACACTCTCAAACGTATACTCGTCCTTCTTGACAGATATGCTAGGTGCGCCCGTTGCGCTGGGCAAGTATGGAATGTCTGGCTGTCTCGAGTAGGGGAACAAAGGCAAGACTGCGGTGACGCGCTTGGCGCTGGCTGTTTTGCATGCGGCGATGGTGATGAGCAACTCTAAGAAGTTGTCGTTGACGTGACCACACCCGCTCTGGACGATGAAAACGTCCTTTTCTCGAACACTGTTTTTGATCTCGATGGAGATTTCACCATTGGCAAACTTGCGTGAGTCCACTTGGCTCTGCTCGATGGTTAGGTTACGACAGATGGATTTGGTCAAACCAGGGTGTGATGACCCTCCTAATACTATCAAGTCTCTCATGAAGGGATGGTTTCTTGGGGGTTGTTGTAGTTGACGGTGGTGATGAGATAGAGCGATGGGAGGTTTTTTTTCCTTCGGGATTGACTTTCTTTTTATTACATTTCTTCGCACGTTGATTGATGAACAGATTGGCCCGTGCTGCCAAAGTGCTGCCAAAAGAAAAACTAAACGAGGAATGTTATCCCTTAAGTCTACGTAGTTATACAACTTCAATCTAGTATCTAATCTCATACGACCCTGCTTGTGTGCTGTACTTGACCCATTTGACGGTTCTATAGTTCGACTTTTCTTGCACTCGAAGGAACTTGACCGTCAACCCCGAAGTCGAAAACATATCCAATAAGAAGTCCAATGTTATAGGTGGTCGGGTCCAGTACAACAACTCATCCGAATTCTTATCAAGCTCAACCTCAGCGGTCAACACATGCTCTTGGTCACCAAAGAACTTGTTACATTTCCACACAATCAAGTTTTCTTCCTGAAGGAATTTCGACTTCCCAATGGAGCTTGAAAGATTCGATGACACGGCCCCTCTTGGTGTCGGTATCTTGAGAATCACGTTTGTAGCCGGGAGCTTCTCTGGATAGAACGACTTTATCCTAATCTTGTACATCAATTTGCTTCTGCCAACCTGTTGGATCTGTGGGTACACTTTAAACGGGATGTTGATGTTCAGCGTACAATTGTACCCCATTAGTCTAAATTCGCCATCTGGTGGTATGAACTGGATCGTGCGTTCCGTCTCAAAGATGTTCAATTGAACACACTGATGGAATTTGGAATCCTCCAATGTAACAGCTCCATCTCTGGGGGCGTCATTCGACAACAAGATTGTGTTGTCGTTAAACCCAAATCGACACAATGGCATCCCCGACAAATGCGTCTTCATTTGAATGGACCCGTCAACATAACTTCTCAACACATCACTCTGTGAGTTCATCAACACATTGATACGTTCAGACACATTAAGGAAAATCTCGTTTCGGCGATACTTGATCCCAGGAGATCTCCAAGTTATGCTCTCATCCTCCGTCGCCTTAGCTATACTGTTGTTATTGTTGTTATTGCTGCTGCTTCCAAACCCAAACGAGCTCTTAGTTGGTGACTTTGCCGAAGGTCTTCTCTTCAATGGAGCAATCCTGAAAATACCATCATCATGGTTAATCCCATCCACGTACTTGCGCAAATAATTCAAGTCCAAGTTAATAGGATACCCGAACTCAATCACCTCTCCCAAGATCTCATAAACCAAGGCAAAGTTATTCACGATATGCTCGTCAGTCAACTCCGCCAAGTGTTTCTTCTTATCACCGCCCACAATCACCCTCAACAAGCTCTCAAACTTGTACAAGAACTCGAGGATCAACGAACAATCCTGGTTGGACCTCGTCACTGCACATATCCACACCTTCCCCAGCTTGATGTACACGAACGACGTCGAGCCGAGCGTCAAGACCGGTGACCGGTACTCTTTGGATCGTGTCGACGAGGCTTGGCTGATTACTTGGATTCGAAACACGTCCGAGATGTTCCGTTTCACGCCGTCCTTGTAGAGCTTGGAGATCAAGATGTCTCCTTTGGAATCATAGATAAATAATGCCGTGATCATGTGGAAGTATGTTGTTGTGGTGGAACTCTATCAATTGGTCGACTGGAGGAGCTTAGTGTCTCTTTTTTTGTTTTCTGGACTTTTGATCGCCATTGCGATTTTTTGTAGTCTCAGTCGCCTGAGGTTCCGGTTAGGCTTCGGTCGAGGTCGGCACAATAAAGAAAAAAAACTTGGAGAACTCCGGTGGAAGCGGATTTATTACTTCTGCATTATGTAAGGCACTATAATCTACAAATCTTCACCAGTGGTTTTCTCCTGGTCATCATAGGTATCATCTGGTTCATCCTCGTCGCTTTGGTACATCACTCTAAGAGCATCACTCAACGTTTTCTTCTTTAGAGCAGCACTAGGTTGATTTAGCTTGAATTTTTGGTTCTTCTTGCTTTGCAACACGCGAGGATCGTTGTAGTTGTTGCCAACCTTAACTGGCTTCTTCTTTTTCTTTGGCTCTTCTTCAATTTGGTCTATCAAACTTGGGTTTTCTAACAACATGTTCGTCACGTGTTCGACATCTCCATTGTTCTGCTTGAGAATGATTCTAGCCTTATTTTCAGTCATGCCAGGCAACAAATCAACCAATAATGAAATGGCTTCGATGTTGTCCTCGTATCCAAAATCGTCATCATAATCATCATCATCTTCTTCATCAAGGGATCTAAGAAATGGTAATCGTTCTTCCAAATTCGGTATTAATTCCCTGTATGCGTCCGAAATTATGATGGAGCTGAACAAAGGAGAACTCTGCAAGGTATCCACAGAGCTAACGCCCAAGCCCATGCACAAAGCAGCTAGCTTGGCAGTAGACAATGAAATGATGGAAATAACCATGACATTCTTGATCGTCTCTGCATTGACACTTTTCCCACCCACATAACTCTGTTCCAAATTCTCAACCCAAGTGGTGTTTACAAAACTCTCAGCGAATGTCGATGATCTATTCAGTTTCTTGTTGACTGTCCTGTTGGATCCCATCGCGAACGTACTTGTCTTGGTGGTGTTTTGTCCAAGCAACAACGACAAACACGTCAAATCTTCATGTGTGAAACTGCCGTTCTTGATCAAGGTGTCAAGATATTTTTGCACGCTTGAGATGGATGAAATGTTGCCTGATTTCTTGTTGTCGTTAAACTTCGACTTGAAACTGCCATCGATCAAGCCTCTAACGACATTGATATTCTTCTCAGCGTAAATTCTGGCAAACTTCCAGATTGCTTCCCCAGTCAAGTTCAACTTGACAAAACTATAGTTCTTGATCACTTGGAACACATACACTTTCAAAGTCTGCGTGTTTGTCTTGATCTCCGGGTTGATTGCACCCAATGAGAATATCTTGCTTTCTTCCTCACTGGTCTCAAGTAGGAAGTTCTTAAGGAACAATTGCAATTGCTGTTGCGACTTAACCGTGAGTTTCGGGGAATTGACATCGAGTAAAAACTGCGTCAAACGAATGTATCCCTCTAGTAAATGGACCCAAACGACGGGATCCTTGTCTATCAACGATGACCTTAGTTTGAAGGGAGGGTAATGCGGTATCGGTATATATACTGCTTCATCTTGAGGTGTAGACATGGTTTATGGGAAGAAGAAGTGTAAGAGCAAAGAACAGAAAAATTTCAGCCCGATTCCATTTGACTCATTTTTTATAGTGTTTACATTTTCGTGAAGATTACGCACACACGCAGCTACCGTCCAAGTAATGAATCACTGGCTGCGTCATAACGAACCTCAAACTTCCCATTACACGTTGCTTTCATTGCTGAGGAGCCACTACCAATCAATAACGTACCTGTCCAGTCTTCTCCATACTCCATCATGATGCAGTAATTGCTTCCATCCCAAGGAACGTCAAAGTTGGACAACACGGTTGGGATGGCTCTTGTAATGCTCCTCTTTTCTGATTCACCACCGTAACCGGGTGTCGTTCCCCAGTATCTAAACCAGACATCGCCCATTTTGCCATGCATTTCTGAACCAGATACTAGCTTTCCTTGTTTCCTGAATACACTCAGGGCCACCTCGCGAACCAAATTTGCCCACTCGTGAACACTCCAGGCGTTTTCTGGATACCTAAATTGAATCTGGCTATCGACTGCATTCTCTCCTAGTTTGTAATAGCATACTTCGAGATGTGTGTCTTCTCGATGAGAACTGCCAGAACTACCAGTAATCCTGAACATATCGTTATCAACCGCTTGAAGCTCTCGGACATAGTCAGATATCAACGAGTGGCTCGCATTGCTCTTTACTGCCTGTAAGGCAGTCAGGATTGCAACCAACAACAACAATAATCCACCTTTCCAAGACATTCTGATGAAGTGCTAGAAAAAATTAAAGAGAATAAGGAATTTTGTCATTCTATTTATACATCCACTAAAGTATCACCTGATTGGTTCTTATTGGTGCATACTGCGAGGCTAAAATAGAAGCTACTAAAGTAGAAATGCAAGACGGTTTTGTAACTCAGCAGGATGCATCAGTAACTCATCTGCTAACAAAAGGAAGACAAGATACACGAAGCTACAACCGTATACATGACTCGTAATGTGTTCTCTAGACGGCACGGGAAATCGACATCGTGTGGCAAATCCAACGACAGCACAATCAAGAAAACTTGTCAAAATAAACCCTGCAAGAGCTGTTCACTAGCAAACTGTCCTAAATGACTAGATCGAGATAATGAATTGCGATATTTATAAATGCCATGATCTTGTGTCCAGAAACTATGATCTCTTGAAGCTGTTCTCTTGTGGATCAGTGCTGCAAAAACTACCCATCCTTACGATGGCACTAATTTTGTGGTCATCACTTCCAACGAGTTGTGTCAAATAGCTCAGTGGTTCTTACCAAGAGCTCCGTAGTGTAGTGGTATCGCGCGAGGCCCATAACCTCGAGATCCCAGGATCGAAACCTGGCGGAGCTATATTTTTTTTGGATCCGGGACATCGCACAAACTTAGGGCCAAGGCTCACCCCGGAAATCTCTACAATCAAAACAATCGCAAACACTCTTTTTGCATCTATTATGCTTCATTCCAGAGTTTAAGTAATTTCTCAATACTGCCCTTGCTTTCAAGAATGTCTTCATCTTTCAACACTGGGAATTGTCTACCTACTGCGACACCGTCAGGAACCTGTCCCAATCTAGTCAAATATTGCGAATACGACAAAGCGTCAACTATACCGATAGTGTGATATGCCCTGGTGTTCTTCTTTTCCTCAAGTCTGTTGGCTGCCCATTCAGTCTGGATGCTTCTTGAAGGCAACTTGATCTTGCCGGTTAAGTACCTCGCGACTAATACTGATTGGTATTCGAAAACCCTGAAGGAAATCCCGTCAACTGGCACACCAATGATGGTGATTAGTGGCTCGCTGATCAAAAATGTGTGTTGGTACAACCCCGGAACAATCAATCTTTCGGTGATTTTGTTGTTAGTCAACCGGTTCAAGAATGGGTACGAGAATAAGTAGCCAGTGCCGTAGATGATATGGTCTGGATTCTGGATAACTGTGCCATCTTCAAAGATGACGTTGACATCGGACCCATCGATCTGGTATTCTTTAATAGCTGGCTTTGTGGAAAGATTTTCGCTTTTGAACACGAATCTGGCAGTCTCAAGGTTTCTGATTGATTGGTAAACGGTAGTTCCCGGTTCTTTCGAGATGCATCTTGATAAATCAACGCCTGAAGCACGAGCACCGACGACAATAACCGTCTTGCCCTTGTATGCACCTGGGCTTCTGTAGAACTTGGCGTGTTGGATCTTTTCTGGGAACTGTTCCTGGACATCTCTCAATCCAGGCACATGAGGGATGAATGGAACGTGATAGTGACCAGTTGCAACAACCACGGTGTCGAATTCCTCTTGGTGCCATAAGTCGTGCTCGTCATCTTCTGCAGTCCTGATCGTGACTCGAAATCTGTATGGCAACTCAGCACCATCGTCACGTTCAATCTTCTCTACATCCTCAACTGTAGTGCCAAATCTTAAGTCAATGCGGGGATCACCCAAATTCTTGTTGATGTATTTCTCAATGTACTGCTGGACGACATTCCCGCCGACATACCTTCTTGCGTCATCATCACCCTCGACATCCCATCTGTTCGTGTCGCTGAACGTCATCAACTTTTCGATAATGTTAGTCGTGATACCCTCGTAACTAGGCGTCTCAATGAACCTCTCCTGCTTGTTCTTTGGCAACACAAGCTTCCTCACGTCAGGGTCAGCCTCATGGAACGGATTATCCAACTGGGGATCGTTATCGTAACTTCCCGCTTTCACAATATCGTTAGGGGTAGGCACCGTCTCGTCGTTAACGATCCAAACACCGCCTAGTTTCTTCTGTCTTTCAAACACAACGATCTGGGTAATACCAGAAGGCTCCTTCAACAAACTGTCCAAGATAATAGCCCCAGATGCCCCACCGCCAATGATAGCAACAGTCTTGACTTGCGAACTGGATACTCCGACAGGGTTCTCAAAATCCAAATCTTCTAAGATCTTCAGGTAGACCCTTAGTAAGGTGATGATTAATGGATTGAGAGATGAGATGGTAACGACTAGCTGACTAAGTTAGTGTATCATTAGAGACTGGCTTGGAAAAGGGTGGTGACAGAGGGTGGTATTATCGCTGAGAGAAGTAGACACTCGAAGGGACACTTCATATATGTGATATATCTCCCAGATGATGAATATTTCACTTCCAAAACCTCTTTGGTTACTCTTTTGTACTTGTCTTTGTTAGTGCTGAAGTTTTGTTTAGCTTTTGCAACAAAAATTCAATGAAAAACCAAACATCTTTGGCTAAACAATTGGTCGTCAATCATTCTGGGAAAATAGCTTATATGCTCTCCTAAAGCCTCATACAATGTCTACTATGTTATGTCACATCCTCTAAACTTACTAAATCTCAAAATCTGACAAAAAGGTCTAGATATCTCAATTTCAATTATCCAGATCTCCGATCATTCCCTGAGGACCTGGAAAACCAGGTCGAGATTCCGTTCATCGAACTGCATCTAATAGTACAGTTGGTTGAGCTCCGTAGTGTAGTGGTATCGCGCGAGGCCCATAACCTCGAGATCCCAGGATCGAAACCTGGCGGAGCTATTTTTTGCTGATCCTACAATCAACACAACTGACTCAGGCTTGTTTTTTTTTTTACCACAGCATGACTTAGTTGAACCTTATGACATCGATCTGACTATTCTTTGAGCTTATCTAATTTGTCTTGTTTGACGAATTTTCAAGGTGTGGCTGCAAATCACGAACGAACTAAAGGAGGGAAAAAAATTGATTAAGCCCTAATTGTGGATGTCGGGATAATCTCAGATATCTCCGTCACCCACCGACTATAAAACCGATCCCATGTCCCCTGTTCATTCCTTTCCCATTTCTTCTCATTACACTAACCAAGAATGACGATCTTAGAAGATTTGGATTTTGAGAACCCTGTCGGAGTATCCAGTTCGCAAGTC